>VXBO01003380.1:289297-324545 GCA_013400135.1 Rhinoptilus africanus
TAGCTTTCTTAACTCCTTCATCCCTGCACCATTCATTATCACTGTCAAATATGTTCTTGTCCCAATAAGATGTTGGAGGTTTTGAGAAGAAAAGCAGGGGGCAGGAAAGGGCCATTTCACTTCTACACCTTTTATCTGTCCTTAACATTCATTCTTCTGTCTAGCTGTCCTGAGAGCCCACCCTTATTATGATAATCAAAAGCATGGTTCAAAAATAATTATAAATATATATGTTTATAATTAATATAGTTTTAGACTAGCTTTAGGTGTTATAATTACAATGATTTTGCACTGAACAGGATTGTAACTAGAAGGATGCTTCCATCCCCTTAAAAAAAAAAACCAACCATGCTGTGCTAAACTAGTGCATTTAGAAACAGCAGTAAAAGAATTTTAAGCTTAAGTTGAACTTTTTGTAAGTTTAAAATTGAGCCTGCTAATCTTTAGACTACAATTGGTATTTCCCTGTCACTGACTGACTTTGGTCTTTATTTTATCAGAGTTTACCAGCTATGCATAATTCTATTTTCCGGGAGACTGACCAACATTAGTCCACTGCACCCATCCTCAAAGTGTCTTTCATTTCTGAGCAGAACAGCGGGCACAGGCTCTCGTTACAGTGGTTTCATTTCCTCCCTCTTCCTGGTGGCGGTTTTGATTTCTCTAAACACACACTTTGTCATCACAATCTTTAGATGATACCACACCAAGAAGTAAACATTCCAGTGCTGCATACACCTAGCACTCTCTTACGGGTATGTTGCCAAATACTGTATGCTGTGGTTTTTAGGATGTGATTGGAAAGAGCATGCATGCAAAGTGTTGTGTTTGTATGTGAAATAATCCAGATACATACGTGCTTTAAGGAAGATTTTTCCTGCTAAATTAGGTTTTGGAAAAAAAACATATTTCAGGAGGAAAAAAACCCACAAACTTGGTCACACTGTGGGACTTACCCTTCAGTTCTTAATATGAAAGAAATCCCTACTGAGCAGCCCCACTGACTTAAAATAAGGAGAATACTCCCAGGATTTACAGTTGTTGGATCAAGCCATCACACGCGTTGCTTTTGCAGTTGTTTTTTCTCCATAAGGAGGTTTTATTTTCCCTTCCTTCTTCCTTTAGAGCAGCTTAACCCCACAGTGAAGTCAAAATCTTTTTATTTATGTGATGCCACAGCAAAAATCTGTGCTGCTATGGAAATGAATTTGATACCACAAATTCAGCAGTGCAACTTCACTGTAGGGATCAAGTATGAAAGGGAGATTGGCTGAGAACAAGCAAGCTTTTAATCTCCCCCCTAATTATCAAGCGTGGCGAGACAAATTATGAAGAACAAATGAAGGGTGAATATTTTAATTATTTTCAGCCTGCCATGTTTCAGAGTTTCTCTTGTGTCCTTAAGTCCATTGTTACTGCTCTGTTTAGTTAGTAAATATATATAGACACAAATTATAAACTACATACAAGTCCACATCCTAAATATTTCACAGGTGACAATTATCAATTAGAAAGGTCATGAAGGAGACCCCCACATCCACCACTTTCTACCTTCTTGTTTGCATTCTAAGGAATTTTTGTCATTGGTGAAACTGGTGAAAAGGACCCAATCCGCCTCATAAATTAAATATGTGGGGAACACTCATTTATCACAGGAAAAAGATTATGCTTTAGCTACAAATCAAATTTGTTAGTCACTACTACTTAGATTATATGTGCGCAATTTCTTTACACTCTAAAAAAATCACCAAAAACAAACGAAAAACAAAAACCCAAAAAACCTCAAGGACATGGAATAACATCTTTGCTCTAGACAGCCATTTTCAAAGTATAGGCAAATGTCAAATTAGGCTATTCAATAAAATAAAAAACCCAAACTAGTTTTATTCCTGACCTGTAAGAAATACCTATTGTCTAATAGGGAATACCCTACAAATACAGATAGATTATACTAAACAATTTTCAACAGCAGTACAGGGAAAAGGACAGCATGTACAAGTAAAAAACACAGACAAAGGCAAGTACATAATACAGTATTGCACTGACTGTATTATTAATAAATTCAGCCATGTAAGAGGAAGCATGGTCTAATTAGCAGTGCTTTGTGCCTGATTAAGGACAGTTGTAAAACAGTTGGTCTGGGGAAGAGTCAGCTAATTTTTTCTAGGCGTGATGACACTGGATAACTATGCCATGCATGATCCTGTTTGCTTTCAGCAGTTCAGTGAAGGCAATAGAGACCAGTTATCCTTCCAGGAAACAGCATGTCTCCTCTTTGCTTTCTTTTCTTGTTTCTTCTCTGTATCACTTTAGACCTTAAGCTCTTCATAGCCCAAATAGCTTTTTTCAAGTATTCGTCCATTTATGCATCCTAGCAGGTATTAATTCTGATTATATCTTTTCGGTATATTGAACAAACAGTAACTAAATTACCCATAGTAATAAAAAAAATTTTAAAAAGGACATCATTGAATAATCAACTTGGGCACATAGACCAAAAAGTGAGCTGTATAAAAGCATGTTAAAAAAGGCCCAAACCAAACATCTAATCACCAAGGGAAGATTATAAGAAAGTCTGAATTATTTCCTTGATAGTTGAAATAAAATAAAATACAGTAAAACCTCTTAGTGCCACTATAAGGACAATTCCCTTTCCTTAGCATACAAGCGTTAGACAAATTCTGCTCTAGTGACAACAGTGACCCATCCAACTGAAGTTATCTTAAGGAACAGAAGATGGTCAATGAATCTGATGGACAAGAAACTGTTTGCAGCAAGCGGATGCTGCTTCCTCAGTCAAGCCTTCCTTGATTATATCTGGGACATTCCATATTTGCAGTTGTTTGACCCAGTTCATGACTCAGAAACCAACTTTAGATGAGAAAATTTATGATTTTGTTCTACATTATAGACCTATGTTTATTAACCATACAAAGGTCCAAAAAACAAACTGTACAACTGAACTAAGCACACAAGATGACTTTTATGGATTCTGTCTTCTTTTTTTCAGCCTTTCAGTATAGATTCCCAGTGATCAGTGCAAACTACAGACTTAGGATCTGATTTGTTCAAGTACCGCAGCCATGAGTCTTGCAGCCATTGCAGGAGATACCACTGCACTGTCAGACTGCAGGCAGTCACCCTGCAGAGGGGGGACATCATTTCTTGCCCTGTGGGTGTGAATGGAATTATCATAAAAGGTTGTATTTTAAGGTATAGTTGGATTTATCCTTATTCCTCCTCGCATTCTTTTGTTATTGCTTCTCTCTTTACCTATCTTCACTTCTAGTAAAATAATGATTATATTATTCAAAACAAATATGTTGGTGATGTGTAACAGCAATACGGGAACCAGTTTTGAGCCAAAATCTGACATAATTATCTTGCATACATGCGAGTCTAGCATTGCCTCATCCCCAAACTCAAAAGCGTGAAAATTCAGTCATTTACCCTGGACATTAACTGAAGATGCATCAGAGATGCAAAATGACACATTAGAAAAAATAACAACCACATCCACACAAATGCAAAACCTGGTTAGAGGGGAAAGACAGACAGAAAGAAGTCTCCTATGTGCTGTTTGGAAGAAAGAAGAGGAACTGGAAGTTCCCAGTTAATTATACAATGTTCACTACCTGCTTTGCAGCAGCCCAGTAAACACAATTAGTTCTGAGCATGATATGTGAGATAAAAAAGCAGAACTGACAATAGCATAAAGCGGAGCCTTTGCTTGCCTTCCTGCAGTGACAGCACCAAGCACCCCGATGTCAGCTCGACGCAGAGAAATCGTGTCAGCTGCATTCTCTGATGACCACTATTTCCCCAACCAAGAGACATTCCAATTTCTTCCTGTACTAAACTTTAGCCTCCCAAAGCTACAGCTGCCAAATTACAGGCTCCCTTCCACATTATGAATCTGTTCCCCTAGGAAAGATGGTATTTTCTTATTTCACTTTTGACCTTTTCCTGTTACTGGTAAGAGAGGATGATAATTGACCCTATTGTAGAAGAAGAGAGGTTGGTAGGAAATGGAAGCGTTATCAAATACATAAAAATTACTTCTCTATAATCCTCATACTTCTTTTTAAGGAAAAAAAGAAACTCTTTTCATCCAAACCCACTGAAGAGAAAGCAAACAAAAATGTTCTTTTTAACTAAAACCTGCAGCTCTTATTTACTCCACTACTCTGTAATAGAGATGGTAACACATTAATAAAGGTTAGCATCTCTATAAATTATCTGCTCTTTTGAAATATTATTCTCCGCCTCTGAATCAGTCAGAGCTCCGGTGGGTTTTTTTCTGGCAGTGTCCTTGCTAATACTGAGTTTATTTGTATGGCAGATCAGATGTCAGTTATCATGTGATTGAAACAAAAGGTTCTCGAATTTCTGTCTGTCATGGATTTACTATTGGAACCTGTAACTTCACCTGATCTCCCGGCAAAGGGCAAGCAGATAAAAGGGGGAAAATATTTAACTGCTTCTGCTCTAGAGTTCATGTATATTTTATATTAAACTTCTTGTTTAAACATCAAAGTTGTCTTGTTGGTTTTGTGGGTTTTTTTCCCAAATTTGTGAGGGCTCCTACAACTTAGCAGTTCTTCCACTCCCACAATATGGATTTTGGTGTTCCTGTCAATCACCTTCACCTTGTGTAAGTGCTGGGCAATGGTAATTGATGTGAATGGCGCCATTCCTTATTTATCCCAGTGAAAGTACACAAGGAAGAAAACACGCTCTGTAGTGTGCATTTCTCATACGTTCCAGCTCACTGTGCAGTGGAAAATGAATGTTTCTTGACTGTTAACTATAATTTAAGACTGGAAATTGTGACTTTTCAAATCATAAGTGTGAAAAAGCTTTCACTTTAAGGGTACTCATGAGCATAAGCTTTGGCATAAAATATTTTGTTTTGTAGCAGAAGCAGAAGTTAAAATTACCGTCGTTTGAAGCAAAAGCCATTACAGATTGAATTAATGTTTAATTCCAGCATTTGACTGAAGGAGCTGGCCGAAAGAATACTAGTAGGAGCAGATCACATAATTTAACAGTATACTGAAGGCACTGCAGTGCTTTTTAGATTGATCTGAAAGAGCAGATTGGAACACGATGTTCAGCTTCCCACTGAATTTCTATCCAGGTAATTGCTCAGCAGACAGACTGGGAGCTGCCTTCAGGCTGCTGAGGACAAGCTGTGTGGCAAAACGCGTATCGCTGCCCTAACCCATCACATTCAGTGGGTCACACCAGCTGAGACACACACCAGCCACGCTAGGGCCATGCCCAGAGGCTTGCAGTAAGGTAGGTCGAAGTTCTGGCGGGGAGTCAATAGAAATACAACCTACATAGCCAAAGTTAGGGCTACTGCACTGATTTCACCCCATTCCATCTATCTACATTTAAGCCATGCTTAAGCACACTTTTTGATTTTCACACACAACAGCAAACTTAGGACTGTGCCAAGGCATGCCACAGCTTGAGTACTGAAAAAGATCCCACATCGAAGAGGTCTGACTCAGATGAATCTGAACCAGCATAATTCTCATTTTAATTATGACTGCAGTTTATTTCATACCCACTCAATCTGTACAAATTGAGAATACAGCTCTTTTAAGGCCTTATTTTACTGATGAAACAGCCCAACCTCTAAGTAAGAAGCCTCAAATTCTTTTACACACTTTTAGTTTTGTTTTCTCTTTTTCATCGGGCAGATAACACAGAAATCTAACTACTACAAAAAAATACATCCCTGATCTTTTTCTTCACAGTTTGCATTACGACAAACAAAAAAAGAATCAAATGTTAGTTTATTGCACCCAATCTAATGTAAACCTGCAAGTCAGGTTCGGTACAGAAAAGGCTGCTGGCACAGAATGAAACTAAAAAAAGCCTCTATTTCATAAAGTCAGTTTTGGAAATAGGGAAGGCTGTTAGATCTGTTTTCTTTCTTTCCTTCCTAGCTTAGAATATTAAATTATAACTATATATTAAAAGGTGGTATTTTCTTTGTTCCAGAGAGGCTATAAAACAGCATTACATAGTGACAATCAATCTGAACCTTAGCAATGGAATTCTGCTGTTTCAGCTCTTTTCTGGCTCTGTCATTAGCAGAAAATAACTCCCCAAGGCTTACTTACACTTTAAAGATTTATTATTTTTTTTAAGTGCTTAAAACAAATATTTTCAAAGGTAATCAACAAACTTGAATTTCTTTTGCTTACACTTACTCATCTAAAAATACTGTTCCTAGAGTGCTCAGTGACAGAAATATTTTCCACCATCCACACTCCAGAGCCCTCCCTGGGATGCAGTCATACCATGCAGATTTGCATTTTAGTGTTTTTTCCACCTCGACCACATACAAGCTGACAATCCTTGAGCTAAAAATCACTCAGGTCATGGAAACAGGCACATTTGACTTTTCTGTATCAATCTCCATCCATTCTGGTAAGTTAGAACTTTCATGGTTATTATGCTACTCAGTTTAGAAAGCATCGAGACATCCACAATACTGCCATAGGGGTATTCAAATAATCTCAATTCATCTCATGTATCAACACATGGTAACAGCAAAACCTGTGAAATTAGATGCATTCTTTAGAAATCAAGACAGCCTAAAAATTAAACTAAAGAACATAACTTAGGATGTGTTTGCATAGGATTCTGAGCTAAACATAAGTTTATTCTGATAACAAACACGGCATGAGCCCATATTAGAAAACACTGACAAGAGGCAGAACGTATTAGGGTATTAGTTTAAGTGCTTTGGTCTGCTTGGAGGTCAGGCAACTTTTGATCCCTTTCTGATCTACTCAGTATACACAGAGGCCGCAAAACACTGTAACAACAGCCTCCGCACTAAATCCATAATTTGCTTGAGCTGTATATGTAAGAACAGCTGCCAGAAATACAAAGTCTTCATGCGAAGATTACAAAAGATCATTTACTTCAGTGGTTACTTTATTGACCAAAATGTAAGGTTTTATCCTAGGCTGGTCTTGCATCTATCAGAAAAAGAAGGGACGCTACTTCATTTTTCAACTTTAAGTCTGTCTTTCTTCCTTTGCGTGTAGCGCAAGGCACCTTAAAACAGTTCATTTGCTGTAGATTCGGATCACAATTTATCTTCTGGAAACATACTTCCATGCCGAAAGATCAGCATTTTTCAATGAGCTCAATGGACCAAATTATGTCTATAGCAAAGGAAACTAATTGGCTTTTCTCTCCCCCTCTTAGATGGATAGTAGCCTGTGATTATTAATAAGGCATTTGTTCTCACTCAAGAAGTTTCTTTTGCTTTTTCTTTGGGCTGTACGTGCATAGGGGTTGCATATCGAGAAGCAGAAATGCAATACCAGAAACTACTGTTATTTTCCACACTGCCTGCAAGCAGCGATTGTCATGTATCTTGCTGAATATGTTTGCACAGAAATTGAGAGGATGAAAGATATTTTGAAACTCTAGACCTCCTTGCTGTGTGCCTACATACAGAATGATGTCTAGCTCTTTAAAAGGTGTAGGTGGGAGAAAGATTAAGTAGGAAAAAATATAGGAAGGAAAGAAGAAAACGTGACCAATTCCTTCCATGGAGTTTGGAGTTGGTGAGGGTCAACACTACGTATCAGAACCTCTCCCTTGCTTATTTTCATTTATCTTAATCTCTCTTTTATGAGGTTTCAGCTCATTAGTCAAAGATTAAAAGAATAAAAACAATAAATCAAAAAGCCCTTCTTACCCTTGTTTTTTCCACATGAAGAAGGGAATTGAGCAATTTTCCTATTATTTCATTACCATTTCTCCAAGTATATGGGTAGGAGGAAACAAAGACTCTGAGAAGTAAGATGCATGCCGTTCACCTGCATGAAGGCTGAGACCTGAAGGGACAGGGAATTCCACTGTGTCTCCTCTTCACCTATCAACCAAGTAACTCCACCGCTCTCAGGAAGAGCTTCATGTACTTCAGAAAGTTTCTGCAACACCTTCCCCAGCCTCCATGACCTTACCAAATTCAGCTTAACGAACGCAGCCCTAGAGGGATACAAGCACACAGCCAGTCACTGTTCGCACTCTCATGTTCCCTCATTTCCTTTATACCTGCGTATATGTCACCCCACCAACTCTGGCCTCTTCACTACGTACACCTCCAAGTCTGCTCATCTCTAATATTAAAAGCCACTACCACAAAATCAGGAAAGAAGAAAATTCATCCTGTACAGAAGATTGTCGGAGCCCAGCAGCTACAGGGAACTCTCTGCTTTGCTGGGGAAGACCCAGCACATTTCACTTACAACTTCCAAGTCACATCTGAATTTCTTCTCATTTTATCACATCAAGTCAGAACTAGTTTTTGTCAAGCTAGGGCAAAAGCGTAATCAGGCCAGTAAGTGTCAAGTTATGTAAAGAAAAAAATGAGTGCTAAATCAAATACAATGGGAAGCTGGCCTTCAAGGTTTTCTTTTTATTGGAAGCATGCCCCTTTGGAGCTGTCTGCGGATGTGAACTCCCTATAAATAAATTTGAAATTATTGCAGATGACATTTCTAATGACTGGTGATCTAGCTTCTAAACATGTAAATTTTTTATTATATATCTAGGGCTTCATTTTTAAACACAAATATGACTTGTGTGTTTGTATTCTGCATGGCAATTTAGGCCCTAATCCAAAGCCTGAAGTCAGCATAAATTTAACAGAAAGATGCCACTTCCTACCAGTGTGATTTTGACCATGACTGTGCCCGCTTTTATGTATCTGCAAGTAGGTACAACAGCCATCCAAGGCAATTATCTGTAGCTGCACGCATACACACATGAGCAACTGCAACAAGCACGAACTCAAATTTAAGTTAGGATGTGGTCTTGTAAGTTGAAACAAAGAAAGTGGCAGGTACTACTGGAATTTAAAAATAAAATGATTTATCTAGAAACTCTGAAAATATTACTGTATTTCTCTTTGTAAGTAAAATCACATTAAGAAATGCTGCACTATTTATTCATTTTATTATACAAGGAGGGATGTACCCTAATGACCTGTTATGTCAGTGACACAATGACATGTCAATAACACAACAGGTCAAGGCACCCAATGCTGTTCACATAACTCTGTCACTTCCACAGAAAGCAGAGCAGGCTTTGCTAACAATCGGCATTATAGACCTGTTACAACAGTTCGCTGTTAACGGAGAGAAAGAAATAAAGGCAAGGCATCGCACAGATCTAGTCTGATGTTGGACTTGGCTTTATCAAAGACCTTACTCCTTTCCCATCGCTCCTACTGTCTTCTCCCTCTAGTTCCTCTTTTCCACCGGGGTATTTGGTTAGAGTGAGCTAAAACGTCCTTTAGAGGAAAACGAGATAGATGAAAAAGAGGAGAAAGAGCAGGTAGGATAGCAAAGGTTAGGGGTTTTTCCTCCCCCGGCCCTGATTTTTAGCAACCTGGCTACTGGAAAAAGATGCTAAACTGGCAAAAATACTACCATGGTTTCTTTTTGGTGTGTATTGTATCACTTGCTATTGCAATATGAAGAGCTTGAGTTTTGCAGGTACTTAAGGTAGGAAACAAAGACAAAGCAAACAAAGGTTCAAATGAACTAAATGACACAAGAAACCTGGGAATTAGTGGAAGATGTCTGAAGTTGGGCTCATTATTATTGCTGGATTTTTCCAATTCCCAAGAAAGAAATGACCAGACACAGTTGCTTGGGAGTTGGCCATGACAATCTACTGGTATGAGAAGTTCCCTGGAAGACGTGGAAGAAAAGCACATAACTAATGCAGAAAATTCAGCAGAGATCCAGTCTCAAAACTTTAAATTGCTGAATTTTGTTCATTACTGTAATCTTAATGGGATCTAATCCTTAATAATATCTCTATAATAGAGAAGGAATGTCTTGTAGGATCAAGCTCTCATACAGAACCACCACAGAACTACAAAACTGGGCACCTATGAAGTATTTTTACCCCTCCCAAAACTTTTGAATAAGAGAGAATATGTGAGCCTTTGGTATTTCCTAAAAACCAACAAAATAAACACCCTGATGTTTTAACACCTAGTATTTCCTTGCCAACATATACTTCAGATTAGGCTGTGTTTTTACTTTGTTTTAGCATTTTCTTAAGAGGAAGCAGTTCTTCTGAAGCAAAGCCTTTACTGTAACCTGAAACTCATTCTACAAGGATCATTTCATAGTCACCAGGATGCTTTAATAAAGTCAATATTCTTTTCTTCTATGTTCTATCGTTCATTAAGAAAAAATTATGCATCTTAAACCTAAATCCTCATTTTAGCAGTATTAAAGGATAAATAAGGATAATTAAAGGATAAAGTAAATAATTAAAGGATTGTTTTTATCAGTAGAACAATATGTAATATTTAAGGGTTAAGATAGTGGAAAAAGCTGACATTTTAGTAGTTGCACTCTTAATTGCTCTTTTCCAGGTGTTCATTTTCATTCGTCACGACATTACTAACTAGAATCAGTTCAACTCAGTCCTTCAGCATCAGGCCACCTAAGCACTGGTTTCTCATTGTTTTCCACAATGACTTTTAAATTATCCCAAGATTTACTAAATGAATTAGTCATTTGTTTCTTTTAGTTTTTATCAATTACTTCCCACTTGTCAGCACTGTCTGCCAAGGAAATATTGCCACTTAAATTTACAAATTATTTCAAATCTTATGTTTTGGTAGTGCGCATTGTACGGAAAAAAGGTCCACTTCACGGTTTTATACATGTGATCTATAAATAACTACCACAAAATTGTTTACATCAAAAATGAGTCACTAAGCCACATAACTCTGGCTGTTATTTTCTAAGTCTGTATCTTCAGAAGTTTACATAGCCTGTTTTTCAAAAGAAGAGGACCAACACTATATGCACTCTGCCATTTTAGGAAAGGAAAAATGGAAGCCAGCCAGAACTGTTGTATGTATGATTCTAGACTAGTAAAAAAAGAAGGAGATAAGCAAAACCTTAAAGAAACTTATATTTAATCTTATTAATAGCTTCTTCCTTAGCTGTGCTTAATCATGGGTATGAGTGACACTTACTTGTGTTTAATCACAGCTGACACTTACATTTCAGTATGACTGAAAGAGCAATATGCTCAAAAAGCAGAGCTGAACCATAGGCCCGTACGTGGACTGCACCAGACTCCACAACCAGAATAAGAGGTCAGGAGACTCCTGTGCTGCCTGCTTAACTCTCACAGGAGAAAAGTAACTCCTGCGAACAGGAGTGCTATGTTTCCTCACAAAGGGCTCAGATGAGAGCCACGACATGAAAGCTAACATGCCTTTCGTCGCTCTTCAGGAAGACACTGAGGTGGTGGATCTCAAAGGAGTAGCACTACCCAGGGAAGCTACCCAAGTTGAAGATGTCTCATACAGAGATCATTTTCCTTAAATATTCGAGTTTCTCTTAACATCCCTCTTGATAACAATTATTGCAGGCATTCAAGATCATTATCTTTTCTAAATAGTCTTGAGGCAGGACACAGAGCAACAGCAAGTGAAGAAAGCATTGTAACTCCAAGCCAAATCTTAGTACTAGTAGTTAGCACGAGGTTTTATATAGCATTTCACAGTACCTTTGTGGACTTTGAGAAGTGGCCAATGTTGCCTGCTTCCCAAGCAGCACAGAACCTCCACCTCCCTAATTAGTTGTGGATAGGAGAAACAGAAATTCACCCTTTATGAGCTTAGGTAAGATTCATATGGCAGGGAAAGCACTACCATCAGCATCCTAAAACTGCACAAACATTGTAATACCAAGAAAAAGCAAAACAACAATTATTTCTGATTTCACAGTGCAAGTGTCCAGCAGAGAACGTTGTGCTGAAATCAACGTTACCCTTTCCATTCATAGTTTGATTTGATTACAAAAGAGGATTAAAAAATCTCTTTGAATCTCCAGACATAATACAATCATACCATTTATTACTTTTACTGCCTTTTTTTAATCATAGGAACATCAGCATTGTTTGCTAATTTCCTGATTGCTGTCATCAATAAAAATTAACATTTAGGGCTCTGAGACTGATTCTACTTAGTTTGGGAATCAGGGTAAAGGGAGATGGGGAATAACCAATATAGATTAATGATGCCTTTATTATACATCTCATTAAAAAGATGCCACTGGTAAATAACATAAAGGTACAGTATATGGACAGTTCATTAGAATCAAAACGTGGAGAACTATGAAAAAAACTGGGCAGAGATGAACATTTTTTCATAACACCCATGTGAGGCAAATACAACATAAAGGGAATGTGCCCTAAACACACTTCCCAAATAAGCATCTAACATTCTTCAAGTGCAGGACATGTCACATTATAGACTTCCTTACTTTGAGCTTTTGCCAGAGGCAAAAAACCATGCATACGGAAAGCCAGCACTGCAAAAGTATACAAGCACAATATAATTGGGCTAAATGTAGCTTTTCAGGATTAACTTCTAGAACATAAATCTCTTCTATAAGTTTCACATTGTGTTTTTGAATCTGTAAAAAAACAGTTCAGAGTTGTCATGTAAACTGCTGGTGGTAAGGTTCTGCTGTTGGGTTTTTTTACCATTCACTACAGTAATTTGAAATTACAAGAAGAGAGCATTATTAGCTGTATAAGTCAATAAATTGAAGGCACTTCCTGAAGAAGCTAATACGATAGAGTTAGCCCTGAAACATGAATATTAAGATACACAATCACAAATCAAATAAGAGGTTATCACCACCAGTAAACATAACAAAACCCATGACAAAATAGCTAAGTAAATAGAGAGTAAACAAAAGAAATGTCATTAAATCATTTTGAGTAATAAACTGTAAATTGTTTCATAAGGTCTGAATTGTTGACTTTTATCTCCAGTGTTTAAAAAAACCTAGTGGCTTCTTGTAGATATGAAACATAACTGCAAATTTACCAAAATTCAGAATTTAAGAACAGAACAGGAACTTAAGATGACAGAGGCAGATGACGCTGCTTGTAGTGTTTATTCACCTTGGGTGAACCAGGAATTTTCCTGGGATGATGTGAAATCCAATTTGGTTTTGTAAGCAAGAATACAGCTTAGCATTACAATCTTCCACACTTTTAAAATAAAAACACACCACCATAACTTGTAAACAAAATGTAGCATTGTCCACAATCTGAGAGATACATGGAGTGTAGCCAAAAACTGAAGGTACGTTGATCTTATTTGAACCATTTAGAAGTGAAAGCACAACCAGTGAGCAGCCCCTTGACGACGTGTATTACCTCATTTGAAACAACCTACTGTCCTATTAGGCTTATGTAGGTAAACACAAAAGCACTGAAACAGCAACGATGAACAGGCTATCAGCATTCTGCTGTTTCTTTTAGGCAGAGACTGTTGAAGTCTTTGGCATTTAGAAAATCTCGAGCAGACTCCACAATAACTGGATGGGCAACGATGAAAATGAGAAAATTGAGGCAGAATGAATTGTATAATAATTCGCGTCTGGCTGCATGTGGGTGAGTGGGCTGCCTGAACATCAAGTTGTAAGACTGGATCTTAATGATCATGAACTCCCTCCTGAGACAGGAAAGAGGAAACAGGGAGTGCACACGAACACAGTATCAGAAAGGACAGGGAGGACCTCAAAAAAATCTAGGAAAATAGAAAATTTGATGACTAACTAAACTGGTAATATAGAGCCACAAGGTCAAGCTGAGCTGTCTAGGCTAAGAGGTCTGAACTCTTAGCAGGGTTCTTGAGCTGCTCAGGGGGAAACTGGACAACAAAGGTTTCCTTAACCAGTGACTAACAACAGAGATGACTTCTCACTTTGTATTAGAGGCCATGATACAGGATAGCAAAAGTTTATCCTTCATCTCTGAATAAATGTGACAAAAGGAGAGTATTGCTTCCCAGGGAACGGTCTCCCTGAAAAAAAAAAAAGTCACCCAGTGTCATCCTTTGATTTTGGCTACTGTAGCTTGCACAGTCCTTTACCTGAAGATAAAATGTTGTCCTAATTTCCAACAAGTCATCCCAGAATCTTTACAGCTTTCAATGCCATCTGATCTATTAACTTATTTAAGAGCCTATCAGCCATCACTAGCAATACTGGGATCATAAAGCGATTTCAGGTGTTGACTTTAAGTCCTACATGGTAAGTTCCACTGTACCCTTACTAACAAACATTTCCATACAGGCATTTGAAGTTGGGCTTAGTATAACACTTTCCATATCAAAGCATGTTTCTGTGTAAAATAAACAAAAATTACTAATAAGAATATGAAATATACCCCTCTAAAAACAAAGCTGAGTTAAAATATTGATGCCATATTTCCAATGAAGGCTAGCAAGGACTAACATCAGGTTAAGTGGAGGCCAAAGTAATTTTGTTCTAAAAAAAGGCAAAAAAACACCAATAAAAAACCCAACATTCCATCAAAATCCCTGTCTCCAAAACCCAAACGAATCAGACACTACTGAGCTGTGTCTACTTCAGAATTCTAAAAGTTTTATTAACATAACCATACAACATAGTTGTCTTGGAGACCTAGTATCGGTAGAATTTATATTATATGGCTTATTCTTGCCTTAAGTGACAGTACCTTTTGCCTTCAGCCATGCTCCATAATCACACTTCAGCTCCCTGGTTTGCAGCACTAGCTATCCTTTAACTTCCATTTCATTCCTCTTCCACATTTTCTTTCGTTCCCTGGCCCCTTCCCTAAATCATCAGAAGCAAGACGGAAACATTTACCTTCAACAGAGATCCAAATTTACTTTTCTCTTCAAATACCATTCTCCGGAGCTCGTGCATTTAGAGTAACAAGAAAAGGACTTGAAGCAAAGTAGTAGGACACACAAAGGCTCCCTTAACCTGCTACCACCTCAACTCAGAATCGCCATGGCACAGTAGTGAAGACACTCTAAGTAAACAATATTCAAGAGAACGAAAGCTGCCTCCACAAACACCAACATCATAACATAGAGATAAAACTATTTTCTTAACACTTTAGAACACCATTTGCTTCAAAATATAGAAGTATCCATGAGAAGTAAATTATTTTCCCTAAAGTTAATATCTGTACATTTCATGTATCACTAAAAAAAAATATTTTAAAAATGTATTTTAATGCACTTCACAGAGATTTAGGCACTATTTTAACCTCTAATTATTTAGAATTTTCCTTTCCCTGTCCAAATGAATTGTTTTGCATATGGCTGAACACTTGCAGCAGGGGAGGTAAAAAGCATACCCAAACACTGGCAAGCTATAACTCACTCAGAGGCAGGCAGAGCAGAAAGGTACTTCTAGAGATAGCTGCCTGCTTGTTAAAAGAGCTGATGGAGCTATCACCACCCATCTCCAGCCTCTGCTTTTTCTACGTGCACTTGGAAAGAAAAACCAAAGAACTTCACTCCACTGTGTAAGTATCCAAACACATCATGGTTTTTGTAAGCGTTTTCCCAGCACACCAACCAATTACGGGCCCTAAGAGATACTGGGGTAAAAAAGCACTTACATCCCAGACCTCAAAGGAATGAAGGATACCCAGTGGGGGAGCAAAAGGCACCCAGAGGGCAAGAAACCGAATTAGGGAGACCAATAAGCTTTTCCAAGTTAGGCTCACAATTTTTCCCCAATTTCACATAGAACCTGATTTGGTCTTGCACTAAGTAGTTAAACTTATTTTAACGTGAACACGGTTTGCTTATGAAAACCCCTAAGAAATTTAAAAATTTCTTGCTTTACTCTGCCAATTTGTGCTTGTTAAAACCATCCATTTCCTAAAGATGCTGCATATCTCAGTTTCATGAAATCGTGAGAGTTGATTAATTAAATAGTGCCTCTAGCCTTAAAGTCATTATCACTCACAGCTCTTGAGTGACTTGGTTCAGAACTCGCTGGTCTCTGCCCATTCCCAAGCAGAAAGGCACCCACGTTACAAAAAGTAAGCTACCCTCCCAGTATGAGCTTGTCGCTGCCAGCTCAGCAGAGAGAACAAGCACTAACTGGGTGCCTCTACTGACTATGCTGTAAGACACAAAATCATTATTTCTAGAAGAGTCTCCAGTAGTATTGAAGGACTCCACAGCAGCTTTGTATTTCACGTACTATACGTGACCTGCGGGTAGGTAAGAGTTCTTCAGCATCTACAGCATTCCCCATGGCAATTTCAAGTCTTTATTTGCTATAGAAATCAGAACTTCTTACTTCCCAAGCTTACCTCAGACATTATTTAAGATTTATTTGGAGATGCTCGCGTATTTCAAAATTGTATCGAACAAGAAACAGGATCAGGTGATATTTTTTAACTAATAGATTTTTAACAGTTTTGTATAATGCAGCACAGCTGCATGAATGCTTCAGGAATAACGTGCAAGACATACTGCCTTACTTCAGCTACTAAAATCTATCATCAACTGCAGACTCATGAAACCACCGTTTAAAGATATCACAGTTTTAAATCATATTTGAGCAAATGAAGAGGCAGCATTATCACACTCAACATTAGTTCCAAATTCCTTTTTTTTGTTCTTCAAATTAAACTGGTACACTCCTATAATTTCCCAAACATCCATTCATCAAGGTATAATTCTACCTTATTGAACATAGAAACAATACGTTCTTACCTCACAAATCCATGCTGTTAACTCACAAAACTGGCAAAATTACAGGTTTAATCGATTCTTTTACTTCTATAAAACTGTTGAGCCAACACAGCTGAAAAATGCTATTCCATCTCCTGTATCATCATAAATACCAACAGCTCCATGCAAGACCTGTGAGTTCAATGAGTGTTCTGAAGACATAAACCGAAATGATTACACAGCTGCAACACAATCTAACACAATCTTTGTCCTCACTGATGATGCATAAAATGGAAGTTACCCATCCCAATTCAAATCACTGTATTCTTGGCAGTTTTAAAATAATCCTCTCTCTTAGTTTCACTGTAATCTGGGCATGCAAATTCTGAAAATTACCGAAGCAAAAAACCATTAATTTCACAATGAGAATTTTCCAGACTCACTCACAGGAGCAGACTTGACATTCAGACAAGAAAATCCCCTTCCAGTGAACATTAAGAGTACATTAATTTGAATTAGTAGGAAGAAAACAGTCTTCAAAATATATTTTGCTTCTTGTCAGACCAGATCTATCACAAGTGCACGTAGCTGTTTGCTGAAATAACAAATTAAAGAAACCCATGAAGATTATAATAAATGTGAAAGTAGTGCACACTACCCTTTTAAATTCACTTTATTCTTGAAAAAGGTCTAGTCCATTCCTAACAAATAGATTCAAGGTGTCTACATTTTGAATACAAAGATCTCAACACAGCAAGGTGCTGCCAGCTTTCATTTACGTTACTAGGGGGCGAAAGGCTCTCAGTACCTCACAGGATGCTCCATTTGTTTAAAAAAAGATTATTAATTTTGAATGATCAAATGAATGATCTGCCTTGAATGATCAAAAAGTTACAGTTAGGTGGTATTTCAATCTAGTAGAGACTTTCCATGCATTCCTGTAACATTAAGTTCTAGGAAAGTATAGTGGCAACATTACTGCAAAAGAAAAAAGAAGTCTGTAGATGAGAATGTCAGAGCTCCAGCTTCTCCAAATCATTACAATACCCATGGAAGATATGGAAAACACAGGTTCCGTTTCTCCTGCTGCTTTCTATCTTTTTATCTCCTGTACAGATAGGTATTTTACAGTTTAAGGGTTGTAGTAGATAGTTCTCAAGTTTTGCCTTAGGCAGTACAGCATCCTCATTGGAAAACCGCTCTCAAAACCTCACTATTACATGGCTGAGCATTTCAACACTAGTGTACTTGGTCTAATACTTTCTTGATATTCTTTGCCATGTGTGAATCCACATTTTGATTTCAAGCAATGCTTATTTTCTCTCTCAACATCAACTGTCTACTTTTTCTTCCCCTCATATGCTCCGATTAATTCCAAGATCCCGCTTTCATTTGTTCAGTTATAAGAGTTCTTCTCTAACCATTTTTCACCTTAATTGATTTACAGTAATGCCCAAGTTTTATTTAAGGAACTAGCTGATTTCAATAATTAATTCTACTGATTTATCAAAGTTCTGTATTAAAAAAAAAAATCTCTTGCTATTCAGTAGGGTTTGCTTTTGTTGAATCTGAATCAGCAGCAATCACTCACTTCAAGGCTACTCTAAACCTACTCGCACAACGCCTGCTTAGTAACTTCTGTTCTCTGTTAAGAGAGCCCCCTTCATTCCCCCAGACACACCACTCCAGCAGGATTTCTTTCGCCTCCAGGAGCACTAACATCAGCTGTAGGTCGAGCTATACCCAAAGCCAAGTTGTCTACAGTAGACACCTAGCACCGCTCTAACAGAAAGAACTCCAGCTCCTACCACTGGGAAGACCAGAAACTCAGCCCTACTGATTGTTCAGTTTACTGTCACTTCAAGCACTTCTTCCTCAGTTTAAAACTCTCTGCATAAATCAACCCCACCTCCTCGTTAGGTGTTAGCAATTAAATGCCAGCAGAAATCAAAGAGAGGCACTAATCACAAGAAAGGTTTGTTCCCACCTTTCTTCCTCACTGGGGGAAGTCCCATACATACTTTAATTCTATGTGCTATTGCTTCACCCTTTTAAGATATGGGAGATGCAAATTCAATTCCCCTGCCCTAGGGTATGCTTAGTGGTATGTAATAAGTGGGCCTGAAAGAGAAGCCTGCAAGAATATAGCTCCATTTATTCTTGGGTAGTCATTCCTACCAAAATAAGAAGAGAGGTTTAAAGCTTTGGTCAGATTTAAACCCAGTTCTGTTTTGTCTGGTGCAAGAACTGAGATTAAAAAAAAAATAACTGGACTTACTCAAGCAAAAGTTGTGTATCTTCAAAACACTAATGAGCTTCTCCAGAGTTCCTGCGTTTGAATCCCTCTCTGGATTTTTTTGAATAGACTTTTTTTGTATTAATAATTTTGTTATCTCCAGGAGACTGAAAAAGCTATAAAGTATTTAATTTAAGAATTTAATTTCAAACAGATAGACGAACAGGAGTGCACTTTAAATGATAAATACGAAAATTGAATGATAAGAAATATGCTTTCATTACTTTCCAAGTACAGTAATAACGCTTGCTACCTTGGGCCAGAAGATTATTGGCAGCCAAAGTTTTAATCATCAAAACAGAAAGATTTTGTGTGTCTGCAAGATAGCTGTTTCGCTACTACAATACATTTCTTGATACTTTGAGCTTTGTCTAATAAACATTTAATAATGATTATATTAAAAGTTATTGTCCTTGGGGCTTGCTTTTGATGTGTACCATATAAAACAGGTGTCTTGTATTATTTTACTGGCACTGGGGCTTTCCGGTTTGCATTGAGCTTAGATTTATTAGTTTAGAATCCAGTTGCTATCTTTGTTATTGCTTTGTAAAGTTCTAATTAGAATTTGGGGAGTCTAAAGAAGTAATACGCTTTATGAATAGCGCCATGTCTTTTAGATGCGTGACTGCTATTCACTTTTTTCACTTGTTTTATTAAGCAGAGGACAGCAAAGAAGCATTTGAATAATCTTGTATATTTGATCTCTGTGTGTTGGAAAGAATTTATTAACAGGAAGAATATGGGATGATGCTCAATCAGTATACACTTTTATGGTGTTAGAATGGAGATGGTGCTAATTAAAGAGTATAGTTTAGCAGAATCTGTATTACAAAATCTCCACTGGTCATTTAGACTGCACGATTCCAGTACCTTCAGTCAGAAAGGACTTCTCGGGTCATCTAGCCCAGATGCCTTCACAAGCACATGTGACACTACAACCCACGTGTTGCACCAGGTTTCCTCTCGAACACCTCTACTGTTGATGCCCCCACAATTTACAAGGCAACTGAGCGTCTGTTCTCAAAGCCAGGAATTTTAAGCAATACCACTTGAAGTATTTCCTTTTTTTCATGCACATTCCTGCTTGGACACACACACAGAGTTAAGACTGTCATTTCAATGGAGTAACGTGCACGTGACCCGAGTCCTAGCTTCTAGTCAAACCCACTGATATCTTAAGCTTCCACAGACTTTGTTCCAGAGATTTTCATACAGCTCCATAAACAAATTGTTTACAAATACTCAGTGATTGGGGCAGGGGTAGGATGTCAAAAGACTGACTTCTAATTTTTTCTGTCCCTTCAGTAATGAAATGAGATCACAACAGGACCGCAGGTTTTCCACAAGGACTGATACACTCTCCATTAAGTTGTCACACAGCCTGCTACACACAAGCAGGGTAAGGGACGGGAAGTTGGGTATCTTAGGCAAGAAGTTGTTGAAATGCCCATATCTAACGATTGGCTGGCAAAAGAGAAGCATGTAGTTAGAGATGTGTAAATAATTGATTTTTCAATTTAGCTACTGACTTGAAAAATCAAAGAAACAAATTCAGACCAATTGACCCAGAATAGAAGCGTTTTGGGGTTATTTTCCCCTTCTCATTCCCTTTTCATATACACTGAATGTGACAGGCTATTGAGTCTCTCTTCCATTTTTTTTTTAATAGTTAGGGCTGAACTAAATAGAAGGGTTTCAGCCGATGAATCAGAGAAAGGTCCATCTCAGAAGGCCTCTAGCTACTTTTGAGAGGCGTAAGATGCCCAAGTTCAAGCCCATCTTATGAATTAGAAAAAGATTACAGGTCAGTTCCCTCGCCATTGGCTTAAGAAAACAGAAATGCTTCAGCTCAGAATGATAGAACAGAATTATTTTGACATTTCAAAACTACTTCTTTTCTTTCCCCAAACTAATTCTCAAATTCAGTCTGGATATGCAGTTTTAGTTCAAAATAAATATATACACATTTTCTGCCTGGATAAATCACTATCTTTTGTTGGGGATTGCTTGGATTTTTTTCCTGGGAAGGGGTTTGTTTTGTGACTTCTCCCCTTGAGGTCTGTATATAATCAAAAACGGATCATCTTCAGCACTGTGGGCTATTTTCTTCTCTTTCATAGTCAGCAGTGGAGTGGAAAGTCAGCCAACTGAAGAAAATCTCTTGCCTGTGTTTGGCAATCCCTATGGAACGCTCATCACTGATGTCATTAGCAGGACACAAAATGCCATGTCATTTTACCTCTGTGAATGGCTGATCTTTGGCAGCTGCAGGTAACTTACTCCAAGATCTAATAGCAAGCACATTCATTTTACTCTTGAAAATAGGAAAGATGGACTTCTGATTATTAACTAGGTGTAGCAGCTCTTAGATTTGCTCCTCCCACTGGTTAGTCACATCAGTTGGGTCGAAACAATTTCGGTATTACCTAGTTCATCTGTGTGCATCCATTAACTAGAGCCACTGGGCATTATATTTGCTAACAACTTAAAATGTTACATTTGATGCTCCATCCATTGTGGAATATTTGTGACATCTTTTGACTTGACTAACAAATACGATAAAGGGATAGAAGCATCATTCATGAGAGGAAAGGCCGAGAGACCTGGGACTGTTCCACTTGGAGAAGATAAGGTTCAGAGGAATCTCATCACTGTGTATAAATACCCCATGCAAGGGAATAAAGCAGGAGCCAGGCTCTTCTCAGTAACGCCCACTGACGAGGGCAAAAGACAGTGAGTAAAAGTTACAAGATATTAAAAAAAATTTAAACAAACACATTAAAACCATTAAATTCAACCCAAGCACAAGAAAACAGGTTTTTACCATGACAGTGGTCAAACACTGAAACAAGTTGCCCAGAGAGCTTCTACAGTTTCGATTGGTGAAGATACACAAAACCCAGCCGCACAGAGTCCAGGACAATCTGCTCAAAGCCACCCCTGCTTGAGCAGGGGCTTCCTTCCATCGTCAATGGCTCTGCGATACTATGAGCAAAATGAAAAAGAGCAAGTCTACCGAGGCAATGTAACACAAACCACCGGATACACCCAGCCGGTGCTGAATAACCCTCACTGGGAGCAGGGCATGGCCCTGCTGCAGTTCAGGGCTGTGGCCCCTTCCAAACAGGTCAGCACAGTTTCCAAGCACAGCAACTTTGCGCAGTCATCCAGGGAGCTACCTTCTTACCTGTCTAAAGTAGTAGTTATTTACATAAACGTACTGGGAGCAGTTTACAGGCCCCTCTCACTCAAAAAAAGCAGTAGTTAAAGCATGGGTTCATTCTCCTTCGAGGAGGATAAAGCCGCCCATCCTGCAGGTGAGGCGAGTGCTTTTGCCACTAGAACAGAGCCCAGAGAAAGAGCAGGGTGCCTTCCAGCTCCTCCTGCAACAGGTTACAGAGCCAGCGCCAGGCAGAACAAGAGTGAATGGCTCCACAGCTACAAGAGCCAGCTCAAGAACTCAGGGTTCCCTTTCAGTTTTAAGTACTTTATACCACTGCTAACAGCCCTGACAAGAGTAAAAACAACAACTCTGGCTATTGACCTGTTCTATAAGCTACAGGATTCTCTTTCGAAGGAGAAATCAGAATTTACAGATAAACCTTTGATACAATTTCAAATTTTGCACATTATACACTGCACTATTACAAGGTCTCAGAGTTGCTCATCTTCCATGCTGATCCCATGCAAGAAAGCTGAATAGCTGCCAAATTTTTGAAGGTGTTTAAAGATATATCCAGGTGTCAGACCGAGTTTGAAATAACTTTTAAAATCTGGCTCACGGGAAATAAATCTGCCAACTAATTTTTATGTTCTCTTTTCCTTTTAAAAATGGTTTCCTATATTTTATATATTTTGACCAATTTACTATTTTAAAGTGGAGCTTTTTAGCAAAGCAGATTAGTGCTTAATCACTACATGGAAGCAAAGTGAAGAAATGCTTTGATTGCAAATGAACAAAATATTTAGGATGCAATTATGTTTCCAATGTTTTTTAACATTCTTGAAGGACGTATTACATTTCATACGTGTTTTGTGTCCCTTAATTAAAGCTACAGATACAACTTACCCAATTTGGTTTATACATTAATATTCATTTATAATATGAAACAAAGAAAAGATGTGGTTAAAGCAGTAAGAAAGAGTGGAAAATACCTGTTCTGTTTCTCACTAAGTGTCAGTTACTGTTAATTGTTTATTTGTTTTTAACTTTGTGCTCACGTTGTCTTTTTTTGACAAAAATCTAGTTACTTTAAAGCAAATTCAATAGCCACTCAGCAAACCACCAGTAGCACAGGAGTTGAATACAAGATCTGTTCCAATTGCCTTGTTCCACTAATCTAATGGCATAAATGTGTGTGCACCAAAAAACTTCAACACATATAGATATATATGCGCAAAATGAAGGAGTCATGAAAGTGTTGGTTTGTGAAATACTGGGAGATATAACAAGTTCATTTTTTAATGCGCTGCTGCTTTCAACAATTGTTTGTGCCTAACCACCAACTAAATACACAGAGAAAAGTTAAAAATCAGCTAATAAAATTAGATAGATAAATAGAATAATGTGTTCATACAACCGTGTTAAAAAACAAAACAAAACAGCACGACACACACCTCTAGCTAAATCTTAGGATCTCCTAAATTACACTAACAAAATGATTTGATATCACTGGTTGCCCTAAGACAGGGAAGTCACTTGACCAAGGCACTGACAAACAATAGGATAATCATTAAGATTACTGGGTTATTGATTGCCTTGATAACCTGTTGCTCTGTCAATTAAGCCTCTGCCTTGCCCAAGGGACAGCAGGTGTCCTCTCTTGCACTGAAAGGTTAAAAATACCAGAATTCTTAAGTAGGAGTGACAGAAGATAAGTTATGGTCTCTTTGGTGTTTTGCGATGAGTTTAAAGGTTAGCATAGGAAGCAGGAATAAGGAAGACCTTCCCCAGGACACGGCCTAATGAAAATTCTCTACTGTGTTGCAAAACTTGTATTTCACACAAGATTTTAGCCTTTGATTTCTATGATTCACTGTTGAAACTCATCTCTTTCACAGTATGAAAGTCACAGTACATGGTCATTCACACATTTTATTAACAGGAGAAGGACTGAAATAGATCACAAGAATATAAATAAGAATACAACAATGTTCACCTTGGCAAGCTCAATTTTCAAGTGTCTTGACCTGTAGCAATGTTATTTATAACAGCTAAGAAGAGACAAGTTAAGTAAATTAACTTTTATGTAGAGGATTCCTACTGAATTCCTACTGAAGTACTGCACAGCTCTAAGTAACTAGACTCGCTCTCACTGATACTTTGAAAAAAAAATCAGCAAGCAAAAGCACAAGCACTGTACAAATTCAACTGCCCATATGTGAAAATGGCAACACCAATGCTCATTATTGCAGAATTACTAAGCTGCTTTGCCTCAACTTAAGTTAATTTTGTAAGTATTAACGAGGCACATGAAAAAAGAGGGTATGGTTTGGTCCTAAAGAAGGTTTGAAAGTCATGGTTACAATTCAGGTAGTGAGAGGCCTTTGTATCTTTGAAATGTTCCCCTATGGGCTTTAGTGAGCTTGCCTGTGTACAGGTTTTTTCCTTTTCTTTATACCCCTACAGAATTAAGTGGTCATACGTGGAACACAACTGCTTACTGATAGGGAGGGAAGAGTTTGTCAGTAAGTGCAGTCCAAGACAAGATCACTGCAACTCTGTTTCTGCCTTCTGATGGGGATTATTCAACCTGCAATCACTGTGGCATGACAGTTTCTTTGGTTCCACTCAAAGCCTACTGTAAGATGATATAAATAAACCACACACAAGAACACCCCTTAAAAAAAACCACCACAACAAACCAATTCTTCCTTAACTGTGTGATACTGTCCAGGCTGAAGGGCAGCAGAAGGCAGCTGGTAATTGCAGCAAGGACTGTCTTTAACAGTTCTAGTGAAAACATATCTCATTTGTGATACCACACGTAGGGCCATGTTTGTCTGTGACTGAACAGAAGCAAGTTTTAATTTATTCTTAAAGATTTTAAGCAAATAGAGTAGGAAAAATATTGCCACTTAAGGAACAAACCCCCAGAGGTTCAGACCTCATGGACATTTTACTTTAGTCTTTATTGATTATGTTATTTTTCACATTAGAGATCTGTATCAATTTTGTTACCCCTCGAGCTTTTTCCCTTTATAAGTGTTAATAACAGTCAAAGACGATAGGGTTGGATTGTGGGGTTATTTTAGCAGAGCTTTTTACAGCTGTTGATTTACACGTACACCTTCTGTAGTCAGCTGAAGGAACAGAATTGGAGACACACAGTACCACCCCTTCCTGTACCTTTCTGAGCTAAAACTTCAATTTTAAAAAAATCAAGAGCATCAGTTAAAGTCCAATAATTTATTTTTTAGTACTGTTGTACAGTTCTGGTTCCCCAATGCAAAAGAACAGATCCGGTATATCTATGAAAAAGAACAGCGATAAGAACACGTAACATACTTTTGTAGACCAGTTCAATTAATTCAGTAGCTGGTAAAAAATAATCAAGATATGATAGAAGTTTACTACATTATGAGCCTAACAAAAGTTGAATACAGAAGAATCCGTCTCCTGTTTTCTTAGATCAAACACATTGCCATCACATGAAACTAGCAGGCAGAACAGTCAAAAGGTGGCAATTGCTTGCACTAGGTGTAGGTAAGCTGTAGACCTCCTTATTGGGACGTACTGTGGATGCCGGAAGTTTACCAGGCTCAAAAGGTGTTTGAAGGTGTTTGGACAGATTGACAGATGGGGGAAGGTGGCACAAAAATAAAGACAACAATCAAGGATCATTGCAGACGAAGGCACCAATTTATCCATTCTTTGGAAAATCCCAGATCAGAGTTCACTGAGGACTAAGGAAGAAGGAAAAAGCTGCCTCAGCATTAAATATCAGACTCTATCAGAGACTGTGTATCTGGACTAGATTAAACTTCATCTTTTACTTCCTTAAACTGATGTTTGTCACCTATCCCCATTGGTTAACCAGGTTTCAGATCAGGTCCTATAATTGTGTCAAAACAAATTCATGAGAGTTGCGTAATAAAATAAATTGACTTCTCTGTTTATCAGTCTACATTTTAATTAAACTTCAAAAAACTTGTTTATTTTACCTTAATAATTTAGACATTTCTCTTAAAAATCACTCTACCAGCCTTGTGATCTTCTCAGCAGCTGAAAGAGGTAACAGAGCTACCATACCTTTGTTACTTGGCAAGCTCAGTCTTAAGTCATATAAAGTACTCTAGTTCTGTCATGCCATAAGACATCATGGACAAGTTTCTCTCAGGCAATGGGAACCCAGGAAATATGGACAACTGTATTCCAGAAACTGGCAGAGCAACGTACAAGTTCTAGATCCTCAGCAAGTTAATCTTCCTGAAATCCTAAACCAGCATCTATTTATTAAAATGCTCTACCATTGAATGAAGCAAACTATGGATCAGGTCCTTTAACTTTCTTCAAGGCACAAGGGAAGATATGCAATAAAGCATAATCAAAAACTTGACGTCCTTCAAAACCTTCATAACCAGCTAAATAAACCTTCCAAAGATCCCAGCAGCAGATATTAGAGAAGTGTTTCCTAAAATGGACACTGAATCCTCCCCTTGGACAACTGTTGTTACTGTGCATATTCAGAAATTTAAGGAACAAGGCACTCACTTTAAATGCATTGGGGGTTAATTAGGTTTTCAGTAAGCACTTCTCTAATTCCTCCTCCATAACATTTATACTGGTTCGTTGGGGATAGCTGGCAGCTGTAAACATGAATCATGACAGCTACAAGTAATATTGGCAGTATAGTGACTTACAGTTAAGGTCATTTAAAGATAACATCTACTCTTCATTATTCATCACACACAATGCATATGCCTTTAGGAAGACACTTACTCTGTTATTTAATGGGGATGGTCCAAGTATGCTTCTCCCTATGACTACTCTTCTTGTATTTTGGGGGCAGCTCACTTTATTCAGTTTTATTAATTGAATTTTACCCTTTGGGAGGGTTTGTAATAAAGAGTAGGAAAGTACTATTGTGCAATCACTGTAGTTTGAAACTTACACTTCTGAAAAGCTTTCTGCAACGAGTGTTCTGGTAGATCTACAAAGGTTCTGAGACTGATTTATGATATATGTTTAAGTTTATCACCCTGTACCTATGCAAATTTTTCTTAAAACAGCACTTACCAGAACACATTTCCCTCCCACTGTCATCCAGCAGCTTTCCCAGATCACTACCACTGTCCTACTGGCTCTTTCCCAGGGAAGGAAACAACACTGTTTTATCATTAGTTACTCATAATAATGGAAATGATATTAAAACAGGATTAAATATGATACTTATACAGATTCTTTAACCCTTTGTCATTTTTGTTCTCAAATGAGATTAAGGGAAAGCATACTATCTATTTGAAATAGTTTGCAGCTATTCTACCTGCACCTCGGTAAAGTGCTATTCCTCTATTTTAGATTAATATAGAATAGGAGCCAGTTGTTCTTTATTTTGCCCTGATAATGCAAACGCTTATGGATTCAAGTAAATTCATGCACATTGTAAACTTAGTCACATACATAAATGTTTGCAGGATCATGCCTTAGCATACAAATTAACACCTAATATTGTTTACCCTTAGTCATAGCACAATATGCCATGTGGGTAGTTTTATTTTGTTAATTTACTGTGTCAGATACCCAAGTAGTGGAGTTGCACCAACGCAGGTAGGAGAAAAATGAGCTATTCTCTTCTATGCAGGTTTTGAGATACCTTATTTCCAGAATATTACTTTTATTAAAAATAAGAAGCATTGTTATACAAGTTATTAAAATGCAATTGATACTTACTTCAAACTCGAAATATTACTTAAATTCATTTTAGTTCTTTCAAACGAATATCTGATAAAAGAATGTAATCACAGTGCAACCAGGAGGAAAATAAAAGAGCCTATTGAGTTGATAGAAGTGTAGAGCGGTTAGATAACGAGATGTGTTAAATTACGTATTTCTGTGTACCAGACAACAGTATGTTTTGTCAAACAGAAAAGTCCTTTACTTAAAGAATTGAATGCTAAAAGAATAAAAGCTACTACTACAGTGCAATGGGTTATCAGCTAATCAGCTTCCTACACAGTGCACCGAATACAACTCGAGATGTGCCTTAAGAATAAGCCTGCAGGTACTTCTGGGACAAGTTTTTCTAGCTGGTGTCACCCATACTACTTTCACTCTACATTTCTGGGTTGTAACAGCAGTCTGTTTTCTCTGAATTGTATGCATCTTCTTTCCACAGACACTTTTGTGATTAGTCATCTTGGCACCAGTGAAACTTCAAACGGAAATACATCATTCTTAAAAGGAATAATACTCTGGATTTCACAAATAACTATTTACCTTAGAGGTTAGAAAATCTAAGTTTTCTTTTCCTTTCTCTTAATATCACAGTGCCTGGTGATTTTTTTATTTTTTCTTTTTTGCTTCAAAGAGCAACTTTCAGCCAGGAGCAGTAAGACTATTCTCCCCACATAAAGAATTTAATTTTTTTAACAGTTATTACACTTCTCAAAAAGATGAAGATTTTAATTTCCTCAAGTAAATACAGAAACTGAATCTAAATTTCCTATATGGTGGAGGCTGACTTTGGAATAGCGTCCATTGTACTCAAAGCTTTTTCCTTCGTTGTTTAGAGAAAACCGTTCTAATGGTATTCATCAGGCACACTGAGCATACCTAACAGACCAGCCCCGATACAGCCTACACATGACACGGTACATTCCTGATAAATGTACATGCACAGCCACAAGATTCTGAACCCGGGAAACACAAAGGACAGGAATAGATAAATGCATTGAATCATCTTAACACGGCAACTGAGATTTGATTCTTGCAGTTGGAGCAAGAAGAATCATCCAGGTAAGAACTAGGTAGCATATGAAAAGAAGTTTCTCCTCAAAACATGGGAAGAGCTGAGCTGGGGAAGGACACGGAAAGAAAAACCACACATTATAAAGACTGAAGGTGGAGGAACAGCAGTATATGATTATCTTTAGAGAAGAGTACTTCAGAATGGGATGGGTTGAGCCTGTGATTTAAATCCCCCGTGAAAAGAATCTAGATCTAAGCTGGTTTACATTTTGTCTTAGGACTGAGTGTAAAACAGCTAAAGCAACCCTCAAAAAAAGGCTTAGCAAACATGGAGATGAACCGATTACATGAGAAGAAACCTGCATTGTATTAAGTGTGGGAATTATATATCATATATAACTGGGATTCATATATACACAAGTATACATATATGAGTATTGTATCTATTCCAGTTCAATTAAAACAAAGTGGAACAATCTTATTTAGAAAAGCCACTACATGCTGCACTATTACATTGAAACCACTATCACAGAGAGGAAAAAAAAAACCTAAGGCCCAGCTGAGCTCATGCTGAGGAAGGAACAGAATCTTACTTTATGGTTTTATTCTCAAGTTCCATAAACAGACATTCGTTATCACCTTCAGATGGGGACAGTCACATTTGCTTCTATGTTTTCTATTACAATATAATTCTCCATCAGATTTATCACCATTTTTCTTCTCAGCACACAGAAAGCACACAAACAACCCTGTAAGCATTTTATCCCTCATTTGAGGAACCAATGGAGTATAATTGGACCATTCTTGTGCTTAAACTACGTATGTGGGATGGAAACCTGATCTTACAGTGTAGTCAGTCAATTACGAACATGAAACATTTCTTTCACACTTCAGGCAGCCACAGCTAGAACCAGTCTGGGTTTCTGAGAGCACTAGGTAAGGTCCAGGTCACTCCCAGAGATCACAGCACATTTGAGTTAAATGCTAATGTGCTAAAAGACAACCCCTGTCTGGGAAGGCTCTACAAGGCAAGTGATTAAAGCAGGGTAGGAAGAAAAAACACTTCACAAATATGGAAAGACTAACCCACAGGTCATGTGTACAGGAAGGTTAGCAGAGGCACCCTCAAGTCTCCTGGCTTTCCAAGTCCAGTGATATAATTAGCTTTTATTGCAGCACAGTGGAAACAGGGTCAGGTGTCTATTTTTCCACTTAAGCATCTTTCTTTCAAACTTTTTTTTATCACATAATTTGACACCTTGATTACGAGCTGTCAAGTTAAAGTAATCAGTCTTCAGATTTTTTTGTAATTATTTTGAAAGTTAGGTCAACTTTTAAATCTTAATATGTAAATACATAAAATATTTTAAAGCCTATTTAATAAAAATTGTCATATTCTATATTTAAAATTAATTTCTCAAGCCTTCAAACAACTGTAAAGTAATTTGTAATCATGCTACTGCTTATTTCCATTACATTCCCATCCTAGGCATACCTATGGAAATGTTTTCTTAGCCTCACCATTAAAAGGTCAGTTTCTGGTCTGCAGCACATCACATGTTCAAATTGTTTCCTCCAAATTTTAGTGTCACAGTTCTAGAATGTTGGAGGTTTTCATCTGTTGATCATCCTTTGGATAAAGATCATCACATGGAAAGAGTTGTCCATGTTTCTCCCTTGAGATTGCCTCGGTCCCTCACATTCATTACTCATTGAGGCCAAAAGCATTTCTGAAGTGTTATATATTGTGAGACACTTGTCACACACTTCACTGAGGTTGGCATTTCAAGCATGTATTTTGACTTCGGAATGGTATAAAACTTTATGTATTAAACATTAGAGATGAAATAGAACTTGAAAGTCAGAACTGTCTCAAAGTTCAGGACTTCTCAGGATTCTGACATCAGTTTCTGATAGATTAGTAACTCTACCTCCAGAAGATGTGTGCAGACTAGGGGTTTTTTGAGGTCTTTCGAAAGCCAAGTACAAAGTTTATATCATTATATCAATTTTACCATTTTGGAAAGTTCTCACATGCTTTCTGTTTTGATTTCCTCCTGACCTCTTTACTTTTAAAATGACTGTAAAGTATTCACTGGAAGCGAGAACAAGATTTTAGTGATATAAGCTACCGTTAGTTCTAACTTTTTTTTTTTTAGACATTTTGCATATTGAACAAGTAGAGCTCCATCTTGTTAGCTTCCTGTGATCTGGGAGGTTTTCCTCTTCAAGTAATAAAATCATTGTAATTAAAATTAGAAGCGCACTCTATAATGAAGAAGTAACAGAGATATCACAGATTGCATTAACAGTGCTTACAGTGTGGCAGGATATAAATGAAGACCAACACACCAGCAAGGGGCCAATTAGGTCTGGTTTGTTATATCTCTTCGGTGGTTTTCAGCATACTTCTCTAAGCAGGGTTAACAAAAGAGAGTACAGACATCATTTCTTTTGTAGCTCCTTTAAAATATACAGACAACTTAATAAAACCCCATTTGTCTTAGACTCGTACTACATATTGTACTTCATTAACAATTAAATGGCTTCGTCCTAAAAGCACAAGCTGAAGGCTTGTGCAAGGGCCTTGTTAAATTACATTTTTAAACTGGGAAGAAGAGTTTTGATGAACTCTTATGGCACTTTACTGCAGTAAACTATTATCCCTCTTTTGTTGAATTTAATTGTTTTTAAATGTTAATTACTTACTGTCTCTTCTCCTCCCCCACCAATTAAATTAAAAAAACCCAACCTTTCATACTTTTATTTTCCTATTCTTTTTGATGACTTCATGTAATTATTTCCTGGTAAGTTAAAGAAAAGCTTCCACCATTGTTAATACATTAAAAAGCCACAAAAACAATCACATAACGCAAATAAAGCACTGGAAGAAGACGCTTTGAAACAAACTATCCAGCAACACTCAGCTCTGAGTTTTAGAAGCATAGATGTGAAAGAACTAAACAACCCAATCAAATAGTTGCTAATTGTATGGATTACGAAACAGCATCATCTGCAACAAGCCATATGAATGTTCGCTCTGGCAAAATTAAGCTCAAACAATGGTGAGCTGTCACAAAAATGGACAGGAAACTGAGAAGCAAGTGGTGCCTGAATCAAGAAGATCACTGCCTTACATTTCAACAAACTTGATGTTAAGCGAAGAACTTCCCATCTCTCATCCCTGTTTTGGTCAAGCGTATCGCTATTTCAGCAGGTTTTTACTGATACAGTTTGTTCTCTTTACACTGTTACAAATAATAGGGATTGTGCTGGCACAAACGCACAACCCTAATGTCACTGGACACGGGGAAACGAGAGCTTGGGTTAACACACACCTGGTGGTGCAGAGCAGTATCATACCAACGTGAAAACTGCAAAGCTTGGGTTTAAACATAGGGTGTTTCTTAGTAAGTTTTTCTCTAGCGCAGAATAAGCATTGTAACAGGCTCATTCTTTGGTGCTTGATTTCCTTTCTAGTCTAGAAATCGCTGAGGAACTCCAGAAGAAACCAAAGTTGCTAGCAGCTAACATGAAAAAGCAAGTTCAACTTCCATCTAGTTTAGTTGCCTTTTTAGCCTTACAGAAGAGTATTCAACTGCATAAATATGGTTTTAAAATTCATATTTATTGTTCTACTTCCGGAAGGGGATCAATCTATTACGTTCCATGAATGCAGCTCAGCCTTCAGAAGAGATGGTAGTCTTGGTGCAGTCTCTCCAAAGCAGTTTATTAGAAGCAGATAATCTTTTTTTGTCATATTCCTCTACTTGCTTGTCTTAAAGTATTTAAAGGCAAAGATGTTTTCTGGTATTATTTTATTTGCTTTAAATGCATTTGCGTATTAAAAACAATTGATTTTGGACCAGACAAAAATAACACCTGTGCTTCTACTCTAGTCAAAACTAAAAATATGGTAGCTGTTCTCCCCTACAGTGAGAAAGTCAAATTGGGAAACTATTTATATGAAAAGTCAAAGAAAATATTTCTCACTAGCATACAAGTCCAGAGCTTCACGATAACCAATTCTACGTGAAATCAGACTTAATGGATACTGAAAGTAATGACACCACATTTTGAATATGTAATGTTTTGTTACAACATTTAAAAAGAAAAGTCTGGTTTTTATTTGCAAGAGATGCTTTTTCATTTGCAAATTAAACAAATTTTAAAAGTGGCATGAAACATTTCACCCTTTTCTGGGAAAAACTGAATTCTTATTTACAAGTATAGCTTTTTGGTTTGACAGCTATCTTTACTACTACCTACAGTAAGCCACACTTCAAACTCTTGGTTCTGGGTAAAAGCCCCGGTTAGTTTCCAGGCCAGTATCACAGCAAGGATTACTGTTCCCATCACTGGAATAATATGCAAGAAAAACTTCTAGGTGAGAGCTGAAAAGGAGCTCTAAAATACTGCAGGTAACCTCTGTGCACCCTTAGATTAAAAACAATATTACTGAAGTAAGGATTCTTATACCTAACTTGTCCCTGATGGAATGCAATAAAGAAAAAAGGTATAGAACTTGTGTCCATGGAAGACACCAAAACTGTGACATTTTAGATTAATTTCTAGCATTTCTGCATCAGTAGATGTAAATGAGTCTTAAATTCTGTATTGTATAAAAACTGTTGTTTGTTAAAAGTCTTTATGGAGGAAAGTAAATTTCACATGTAAATTTATGTTACTGTGTTTTTCTGCAGTTTACCAGTATCAGCAGGGAGAGAAATTCAATACAGAACTGCTGCGTAGCTCAAGCCCTGTCTTTCGATTGATAAATTTCTCATATAGTATTGTCAGAAGGAAAAAAAATCCACCTTTGAAGGCTGTACTACGTAAGTAAACTGAAGTCCTAAATAAGCAGAATTCATCAGTTTGTCTGCTACACTGCAAGATGGCAGACATTACCAGACCAGTTTAGGGTTATTATTTACTATTTAGACTGATACTGTGTAGAATAAGAGTGCACACACTCATCAATTCACTGTTACGGAATCAGTAAGTTCCACATAACACTGTCCCCATCCAGACTTCATTCCACAATTTTGACATTAATAATCCTTTTAAACTCAGTGGAAAGTTCAGAATTTGTATTATGTAATTCTGAAGTATCTTAACAGACACAAATTAGAGATAAAGATCATCTGCATGTTTTGGGCACCTTGTGTCTGTGTACCTTTTTCATTCCTCTCCCAATGAAATACAAACATGCATGAATATGGACTACAAGTGGTTTTTCCTGGATTGAGACCAACATCAATGGACAGACTCTCCAAATAGTGCTGATGGGACACTAGACAGTTGACCCATCTTCCCTCCAAAATGAAGGCAGGAAGGAGAACAAAGATGTAGTAAGTGAATTTGGAGCCTCAACAGCATACCAAACTCTGCAAAGGGAGTGTCAGAAGCGTTATTAGAACAAAGTCTTTCTTTCTGATGATTAAAAAAATAAAACACGAAGATCATACTGGTCAGAACACAAACATACAAAAGGAATTCCATTGCTTATATTGGTAGTAAGTCATCAGGGATTTTTTTTCCTGCAATATTTTGATCTCACTTGAAGTGCCACATTCTTTCACACGTTTCAAAATAAATAAATTCAAGAACATTTAGAAGAGAGAAGCAAAAAAGCACAAGAATAGGGAAAAAACAGGATACAGAAAGAGAGATTACGAGAACGAGGCCATGTTCATTTTAGCAAAAAAAAGCTGAGCATATATGTTAACTGTCTACAGATGCATAAAGGGTCAATATCAAGAAGAAAAGGATCAATTATTCTCATTAGCTAAAGACAACAGAAGAGGATGTAGTGGGCTTAGGTGCAGGAAGAATCTTTTAAGTTAAATATTTGGGAAAAAAACAACAGGTGGAAGAACTGATAAGGAGGGTAGCAAAGGGTCACTGAAAGTCTGCGGTTTACGCTTAACTTGACACCCATCTATTGAGACTAGTTTACAAATAATTAAATGTTTTGGAATAAAGATTGGCCACGATGTCCCACTAAATGTGCCTTTCAAACAACGTGAACTTACCTCACTGTTTGCCCTATCAATATAGTTGCTTTAAGAGGGGAGATGGAAATTGAAGTGGAGGTCAATTTTAAATAAATATTCGGAAAGGAACAGTAGCAGTCAAAGGTAGAATAAATATCGGTATTTCAAAGTTTTCAGCAGTTCAGATGAAGGGGAACCTTTTCTTCTGAATCCATAACGTATCAGCTGTGTAAAACAAAGATGTCCAGTAGCCACAAGACACTCAAGTACAGTTTAACAGCCACAGTATTAAGATAAACAGCGTCTCAGCTTTCAAATTATCAAAAAAGCTGCATTACTAAGATCAGAAACACTGCCACCATCAAAAGTACCTAATGAAAACCAAGCTCCTTATCTGCACTTAACAGAACAAATTATCAGAAAATTTGAAGGTTTCCTTACTGGTAATGGCTTGGCTTCCCTGACAGTGGCACACAGGTTAA
>VXBO01003380.1:324589-342621 GCA_013400135.1 Rhinoptilus africanus
AGAGAGCCAAATGCTGAGTAAAAATTCAACAAATGCTTCAAGTAAACTAGTAAGAGTGAAGAAAACGCCAATACTGACTCGCAGCTTCAAGTAGTTGCTCTAGAATTTTACTTTAATTTCAGTGGCTGCATGAACCTTTTATTAACTATAATTATATTTGGCTGCATTAGAAGCCATTCATCAGCTGCCATAGATGGAAAACTTCTTACATATATTCTCCAGCATTTGCCTAGTTGTAAAAGCAGGAAGAATTATCACCTACATCTGTACCTCATACTGTTCAACCAGGCAACATAAAGAAGATTCTGAAACTGCAAAGGCAATACTAAAGCCATATAAACACACATTACATGAAACAGGGTAAAGATCTCCTGGCTCTCCTGATTTTGTTTACAATACACAAGTGCTCTTATCTGCTACAGATGCCTTTAAAAAAATACACGTTCAACTGTTGCTAGTAAAATTTGAAGCCTTAATAATGCAGATAATAAGCTGTTTTCTGTTTTTGTTTTCAATAATATGTCAATTATACTTCTTCCCTGAGAAACTGGATGATACAGTGCTGCATGTCAGGGAGACAGCCAGCAGGCAAATTATAACAGGGATCCAAAGTTTGCTAAATGAACCTTTTTTAATTCTTTTTCTCACTCTGGGATAAGGAAGGCAAATGAGCATGGCTACTCTAAAGGGCAGCAAGAATACCATTGTGAAAACCAGTAACACTCCAGTAAATAAATATGTAAGTACAACTGAAAAGGACAACTCACTGGTAGGACTTCATTAAACTGGAATGGTAAGAAAGAGTTTTGATCTTCTGATGTCTGTTCTCCTCTATTCCACCCTCAAACCTTGTTTTAAAGACATCAGGACTAATACTGTAGCCACATATGCAAACAGGGGGACACAAGTTACTCACAAAGATTCTTTTTCCATTCAAGGTGTCTTACAAAAGAATACATATACAAATTATCTGCATTTGTATGCAGCATCACTCCTCACAAGGAGGTTGGATTTATAAAACATTTGCAAATTGATACATATGTATGTAGGCATATTTTAAGAAATACTTCAATGCAATAGATTTGTCATTAGTAACAGCAACAAAACAGTCAAAATAACATTACTTGGACATGGAATGACTAAAAGAATTTTATACAGCTACCTTGCTTTCTTCCCTTTGTTGCTCTGATCAACACTCACTTCCTCCCTCCCCTTTTTGCTTTCCTTGGGTTACTATTACTGTTCCATCACCCAGCCACGGTATATGAGGAAAGTGAAGTAGAGAACTTAGAATGCACCTTCCCATCCCTTTGCCCTCAAATACACGCCTCCTTCTCCCAGCTTTCCCTTCAGCTATCCCCACAGCACTTCTCAAACAGCCTTTTCTTTTGTTAAAACCTCTGCACTCCATTCAGGTAACAAGCAACAGGAAACTGGCTGCTAGAAACAACAACAAACATCTCTCTAAAGGCCACAGGTCTCTTGCACTTTCAGCTATGCTAAAGAAAGCAGCTCAGAAAAGGCTGTTTGTGCCCCGGTAAGAACAGTGATTATAATCAGCATATAGTGATATACCATAATGACAAGATGGAGATTCTGTGCCACTATTAAAGATGCATCAACACATTCTGGTTGCCCTCCTGCCTCCAGTCCACATCAAGGCTATTTGAGTGAGTCTTGCCTTGTTAAGGATTTTATCTCAAACTTATTCACCACTTTTACATTCATATACCTCCACTGATCCAGAGAAACAGAAGACAGACGATCCCTAAATTGTTAAACTTCTCTCCTTCTCACTGAGGAAACTGCCATTTTACAGTAACTACAACAAGTTTTCATCAAGAACAGAAAGTTAAGGGGCTGGCTATATTTGTCTCCTCTGGGCTGCCAGTGATGCTCCCCCTGATAAATCTGTTGCTTACAGATAATTAGTCACCTGAAAGATACTTTTATAAGTAACCAGTATTTGCTCATCAATAATTGTTATGTCTAGGGTGAGAACAAACAGATGAAGCAAGGAATATTGTAAACTGAAAACAAAGGTATATAGTATCCTTATCATGCATAGTAACAGTTCAGAAGACTTCATTTGTAATTAATTACTCCAATAATGAAAGTATAGTAAGTGATAAAGTGATAGTAGGTGGGATGCACAGTGTCTTGTTAGTAGTGTATTTTTATATACCATAATCAAGAAACAAACAAATATACACGTATTCCAAACATGAAACAGAACTAAGTTCAACACCTGCTCCAGAGATGTGTTTTCTAAATGTTGGCATTAAGGAAACACACACACACAAATAAAGCAAGTGGAGGGGGGTTGTTAGTTTTTCCACTCTCAGACTGATGACACTACAGACATCCACCTTCAGGAAGACAAGTTTACAACCAGAGTGTGAAGAGCATCACTGAGATTTATACTCCATTTCACTGCAGACAGCCAGCAGTAGCTACATCTGGCCACAAGCTTTTCTGTGAAGGAGCTGCATATGGGTTTGATACGTGTCAATTACTATAGGCATGCATAGGTCAATGAACCAGAAGCCCATTTTTCCTTACAATTCCATAACTGGGTACTTAAGGGGTACAGCAGCACATTCCCATACAGCCTTTTATCTTGACCTCCTGCTCACAGGTCCCTAGATCCATGCTGAACTATTCGACCTCACCATACAACACAGACACCAGAATTTCAACTGTGACCACCCTGGAGAGCATTTACAAGCTAAGCAGACCCTAATAAGTAGCTTCCCAGCTTCATCTAGGTCAAAGATGAAAGTTAAAGGTCAATTTAGATTATAACGTAGCTCCATAGTTTACCATGTGTATTTTGTATGATGTATGTACATATACATGCACACAGACACAGTTCATAACGGAGTCATATACAAGTCCTTAACTTTTTAAAGGAAGTCTTCAGAGAGCGAGACAGAGGTGTTATCTTTTCACAGGTAGGTTTGACCGACAAACATATAAATATCTCTCCTCTTAAATTATATTATGTAACACCACACTTGAAACAACAAAGCATGGAGTTTAATTTCAAGATTTCAGAACCCATATTTATCTGAACAGATTTGTATTCAGGGCACCCTTTTCACATTTAGTCCCTGTCTCCTGGCTGTAACTCCTGTGGAAGCCAAGGGCTTTGTCCACAAGGTCTTCACCAACACAGTTTTATCTTGTCATATCCTTTGCCCCATTTTGTCTTAAAGTAATTAAAAGCAGTCTGCCTCTACAGCATCATTTTTTGTTTACTGTGGTAAGAAACACTAGAAAAGTGCTGATGCCGTTCATAAATTTATATATAAAATCACTTCTAGAATATAGAAATAAAGCATAATTCTTCTCTAATAAGATACCTAAGAAAATCCATTTGCCCAGCTCATCAAGTGTGATGTTCTTGCTTTGTATCTTATAGAACACGTAACAGATTTTCATAAAACGCTGGTTTTCCATAGCTGATGTGCAAGTTCAGATACATAAAAAGAAATCAAAGCTCCATGTTATCATTAGACATATTATTAGTAATAATCCTAAACTGCAATAATATTTTGCTTTTGAAGAAAATATTTTCTAACATCATTAATCTTTTATATCCTATGCTTAAAACTTTCCTCTAACCCACGAAGAAACATTCTGCTAAAGAGTCTTTATCTAAGATTCATCCAGATGATTAATCAGAAACACAATGCACAGATCCTGAAAGTCAAGGACAAGCCTCATACCAGCCTGACGGGAGCTTGGATGGTATTGAAGGTAAGGTCTAGACTCAGCTCCAGCCTGTAGACTGTAGATATACACATCTTAGTTTGCCACTCTATGTTCTCTTTATGGCCACAAGAGAAGAGAAAAAGAGACTTTATGTTATGGTTCATTTAACAAATATCTCAAATAGGGAAGGTGACTCATGCCATGGTGTGGGCCTAGTTTTTTTCCATGGGTCCTACAGGGAGTTTTGGGCAACCAGTTGCACTCTAGAAATCTCAAATGATGTAAAAATTCTCCTCTGTGTACTCAAATGGGCCAAATTAGTCACATTAAGACAAACACAGGTATTTCAGAGCCAAGTTCTTTCAATCAGTTAAAAAATAAGTTAGAAGGTGATAAACCAGCAACACTGGGAACATCAATGGCCATGATTTTGCCGATTTGAGTCCCAGATACCTGGTTACAGCCTGAAAAAAAAAAATCTGCCTTGAGTCCAGTATAAACATCATATAACGTTCATGCTCTCCTTTGTCCAAATTCCACTATGAAGAGTGGCATGCAAGAAGCAAAGGTGGCAAATTATTAGACAGTTTAAGTTTTACATTGCATCACTGTTACTAGCAATTTAACTTACATTATTTGGCTCAAGGGTATGAACCTAAACTTATTTTCAAATTCAAAAACTGCATTCTGAAAATGCAACAAAAATCCACGTTTTCCAGAAAAGTATGCAGTCAGGTATGTCACCTCAATGTCACTCTTGCATACTCTTTGCAGCAAGAAGAAATGAGTTGCAACATTCATGTCATATAACCTCATGCAATATTTTGTCTATACACAAATATTACACAGCTGAAGTCACAGAACTAGTGTCCAATAAAATCAGAATCGCAGAACAAATCAGTACCTGCAAGAAAAAGAGATCTTAATTTTTGAAATATTTAGATAATTCTAATACATCATATTGTTATACCATTTAGAGGCTGTACATTAGCACGATACAAATAACTCACTGATGACTTAACTGGTTTTGCAAAGACTAGTTTATATCTGATAGAGTCTGTGAACCTGGACAGTCTAAGCTTTCACTTAAGAATGATGGCAGACATAAGCTTCTTCACTATTTTTAATAGATATTTTTATGTTTTTCTCTTGTTTGGTTGTGGATTTTGAGGGGGGTGCGGGGTGTTTGGTTGGGGTCTTTTTAAAGCTTTGGGTTCAGAAGCTGGAATAAAGTAAGCGGCAGCTTCTGCTAGACGCAGCGGTGGTGTTACCTCACCGACACAAAGCCATCACGCTGCCTGACACTGCTCATAACAAGGGGAGTCTGTGCTGAGAGGCCCTAGAGTGAATCTGAGGATTGTGTCAGGCCTGGATTAACCTACACTGACAACTGCATGTAGAAAGCCCGTCAAATGTCTGTTTATACCTGGCTCAACCACAGTCAGATTCTGACTGCTCAGGCATTCGAGTTAGTTGTTGTAAATAATTAAACCAGTAAAACAAATATTTTTATTAACATTAAGAGATACTCCGTTTAGTGTTCTTTCTGAAATTGCATACTATAACATTCTGCCTTCAAAATGGCTGAAGAAACAAAGTAAGAAACAGTCTTATGCGCATTGCAAAAAAAGCAATTAGATGCTCTACTCACCCCAGATTTCCCGCATATAGGTCATTCTTCATTTTAACTAACTTCAATAAATTATTATGAGGAAATACTATTACTCTTCTGAATAACAATAAATGAAAGTATTATGCTTCAGGGTAGACTATTTTTTTTGTTCTCGATAAATATGCAGCATTAGCAACTACAAAGTCATTACATGTTTTATTGTTTTTGAAAGCTAGGGATCGAATGCAGTCACAAAATGACAGAGGAATCTGTTGGAAACCTTTCAAAGAGCGAAGGTAGTGTCAGATGCCTCTATCCATCATATAACTGATGAGGATGGTATTGTAGCCACTGACCCAGTTGCTAAATTAGTCCTTAGAGTAAAATGCATTTATAATCAGTTAGAATCCAAGTTCTATAAGAGGAATTAATTGTCCTTTAGTAAGAAAGGATTGATGTTTTGGCTCTAATTTCTGAAGCCTATTCTCTTTTAATGAGGCTCTTCCTTTTTATAACCATGTTTATGTGATGATTTTCATCCTGGAATAGTTTTTTCTGAAAGTGCACAAACATTAGCCATCCACAAAACAATACATCACCTAAAGAACAAGACTGGCTGAACCGCTTCCATCTGAGAGCGGAAGAAACTCAGCAGCTTTCTTAAAAGATTAAACACCTAAGAACATCTCTCTTTTTTGACCTGCCTTTTTTGCCCATTTCAGATACGCCTCAGCCCAAACACCAGCGGTTTAGTGACTGCCCAAAGCTAGTTCCAAAGCCTCAATATACCTTTGGCTACTGGTAATCTGAGCGGGCAGCATTTCCCACAGCAAGGCTGCAGCTCTTGCCCCAGCAAGACCACAACCGGGACATGTCTGGAGCACGCTGCAGCTCCCAGCTCCCACCAGCTTGTTTGCCCAGATTTCCTTCCCTCGTGCCCAGGTCCTTCCTCAGTATGAATCTGAAAAGCACTTGGGACATTTGTGTGGATGGAGAGCTGAGAAATGCTCCAAGTCCTGACCCTGGAAGCATACAGCATGTAGCTGTGCCCAAAGTGCACAGGGGATGAGCTTGGAGCAGGGTGAATTTCTCCCCCAGCCCAGTTACTAGACTATGAAAGAAACCTCATGCACTGGGTCCTCATTTCAGGAGTATTTCTGATTTTTATCCCACAGGTATTTAATAACATGCATAACCAGTTCTAACCGGCCTACTCCTCCAAGCAAAACCTGCAGTTTCTAGCCAAATCCTCCCTTTGCCAGGCTAGAAAGGCATCGTACACCTGATGCTTCTCTTGGCCTCACAAAGACTGTCAGTTTCTACAGCAGCAAGCACTCCTTGCTTAGCAGTTGGCAACATCCCTTAGAACAGGTGAAAATCTCACCTATGAGCATTTTGCCTGCAGGAATGAGAAGGAGCCCAGACCCCAGCACTGAGAGATGCAGGTTCTTCAGAAGAACCTTTTCCCAGCAGAGTATGACACAACCATATTCTGTTATTAAGAGACTTCCAGTATTCCCACACCCGAATCTGCATCTCCTTCACACATAGTTTAATTGATTCCTATGTAAAAGCCTCTCAGTACCGGAAAAGCGTAGAACTAGGCCAAACTGACACCAGGAACATGCAGATGCAGCAGCTGTATCCAACAGAAAAACTGTTTTTAGAAGCCAGTCAGCACCACCCTGCAATCACAGTCTAAATGGTAGTGTCTGAACTCATGAAAGGATATACAACAGTTAATTTGCAGCTTCTCTACTTTCTTTGTAAAATAAGTCCACAACAAATCTCTACTGTGAGGCTTAAAAGCAGTTTATCTCCCACCCACATACTATTTCTTTGATAGCGTTTGGTCACACCCTTCACAAAGGTTGTTTGCATTTGATTTATGTAAATCCCAAATTGTTGGCTTTGTTCATATCACCTGCCTGGGGAAGTGTATGAAGTGTTGCATTTATAAGTTAAATATAGGCATACATTTTCAGCAGCTGATTAGAACAAAGGCAGACCAAAACTACTTTCTTCTGCAAGATTCTATAGACACCAACCGGAATTAAGTCCTCATGTTCTACTATACTTCAGTTACTGAAGTATTAACTAGTAACAGCTGGCTTCTGGCTGGACCTTACTGTGATTTCAAGCCAGGTATGTGTACAGAGAAGTTATCCAATTATGTTGAAAACAGAACCAGCTCCATTTATTCCACTTTTAGGGATTCGCATATCACCCTGGTGTTTTCTTTAGAATGCAAGGAAATAACAGTAACTACTATGTACTTTGATATGCTAAGGGACATCAAATAGACCCCAGTCTATAGTGTAGATCAAAAAAGAAACAGTTCTGTAGAAAACAGAACTAGTTCCAAACTCTCCAGACTAAGAATTGTTGTTGTATGATGTTCTCAGCGCCTCTATGTATCCTCCTCCCCTCTTCACACTTTCTCTTGGAAAACTGTATTATGGCTGAATTTAAACAGAAATATAGCTTCAGTGAGGAGAGATTTTCCAACTGCAAATCTGATTTTGTACCTAGAGCTACAGAAATTTTAGTTTCGCTCTTCATTCGTTTCAAATACTAACATTCAAGTTCCTTTTACCTTTCAAAGCAGCACAAACTCAAAGCAGCTCCATCTACACCTTGCAGAGAAACTCCTGCATTTGTATGGAATACAACATTGGAAACGTGCAGCGCCCTGCAGAAATCTTAAACTCCAAAGCAGAAAAGGGTAATTCAGAACTTAATGGTCCAAAGAAAACAGCACAACATTGTTGAACAGTCTGAATGTCAGAACGGGGTGTTAAGTGTTAAAACAAGTAAGCCCATTCCACTGCAGTACACAACCACCATACAAATCTGGGAATTGATTAGCACCTTGCAAAAAATTTGAGACACATCTTACAGAGAACTCTTAAGACCAATAACTACAAAGCTGGCAACATACTAAGCAGTTTCCTGTACACAGACACTAAAGCCACAGCAGCTAGCTTTAGCTGTGTCATTCTCTAAAGCAAGGAAGGATCTCTGGAAAGAGATTCAGGCCTGGTTTTACAGCATATTTCAATTATTGACTAGCCCCCTGGCTCGTAAGAGGCTGAATCCTTCCCTGTAGAAGTCAGGTACTGGCCACACGCTGCTCAACATTCATCACACTGAAAATGGCATTGAGAAGCTGGTAACATCACAAGCACTGTATCCAGCGATCTTCACATGGCACCTGACCCGAATCCCTTGGAAGCCTTTTGTTTCAATATCTTGTGTGACACTCGACCATCACATAGTGCTACTGATAGTACCTCTATTAGCAACTTGACTCTGCCTGACTGTGAGGAAGAGCCAGTGGCAGACCAGCACGCTGCAGGTGGATGTATTATCTTTAATACCCAGCTTCCACGCAAGCAGCCAAGGTGTAGCAATTGAGTCCTTTTGTTAGCGTTGATATTTAAAGTGTAAAAACCCCACCATTATACATTATTGAGACCAACTGCAAGACAGTTTTTCACTGTCAAACCACAAATCCAAGAGGCAATTCTGGCAATTCGGAGTAGAGCACAACTTACTCTCAGAGTCTAGTTTACCCAAGTGGACATTTGCTTGCTTTTTGACGTGCACCCCAGAGAAAAGCATGATACCGGATTCCTGGACAGTATATTGGAGAAGTTGATACAGGTCTTCAGTACCTGTTTCAAAGGCACCATGAGTCCCTGCACTTGCGCTCTGTTACTCTGCACTTTTTTCAGGCATACCTAATGTGGGCAAGATTTCCACACGGAGAGTTAAGCACTGCGGGGACAGGAAGTTGTTGATTCATTACCAGATATGCTAAGGCTGCCCTTCTGGATACCAGGACAGCATTCATTAACAAAATAAAGAATTCAAAGAGGAGACTACAGGTACAGGGACACTGGAACCACTGGCAGGATGAAACTGGCACCTTTGTTGCCACAGTAGAACTACTCTGAAAAACGCAGATACACACAAGAAAGTGCATCATTGGAAATGCCATATTCTGTATGTTTGATCACAGACTGCACATTAACATTAATGCTTCTGGATTCCTACCTAAACAAATCTAAAGCCCCTCTTAACAAGAATAGGCACAATATTCCAAAAGGGAGGTGCTTGGACTGTATGTAAAATCCACAAGGAATTTAGACTTTTATCCATGCTTAGAAGAGCCATGCAATATTAAAGACTGGGCAAGTGCTACAAGTGAGTTTCTATCATGTATCTTATTCCTGGAAAAAATACATAACTGGGTTAGAATGATATGGAAAGAAATAGCAGCAATTTATCCTTAATGATAAGAAAAGGATATAACATGTCTAAAAATGGATTCATAGTAATAAACTTCAACAAAAAACTAAAACAGAAATGTTATTGTGATTCAGTTTGAATTCAGAGAATCCTAAACAGAGTATCACACACACAGTCACATTTCAATCAATTCCTGCATGACTCAATGCTAGGCATTTTAGGGCACTGAGTAATTGGCATAAAGGTAAAGAAATCTAAATTGAAGGAAAACACAACACACACACACAAAGCTTTACTTGCCCCTTCCCTCCCCCACCCCCGGCCACCAGGCAAATCCCAGAAGTAAAATAAAACTATTATGTTTAGATTCAAAGCCTCCAATACATCAGGACTTTCTGAACTCATTTGGTGAGGTTCAAAGCACAGGTCAGCTGACAGGCCTCCCTCGTACATTCAGAATAAAGAGCTCCATTAAATAAGAGGAAAGACAGTTCCAAGACTCAGTTCCAACACACATCATTTTGAGTACACATTGTTCCCGAAGCCTAATTGCCTGAAAACAGCCACAGTGCGTTGAGGTAGCCGTTGCAGGGCCATGCAGCAACCTCACCATCCTGAGCCACCTCCGAACGCTGCTGTGGCAGCCGAGGGGACACAAGGACCAGCACCATCAATAATCAATCCTTCAGGTTGGCAGGATTTTCTATTGCAGTAATGGGGAGCGTTAAAGACTTTTTGCGCTAATGGTCTACCTCTGGGCACATACAAGACAAATTTTTTAACAGCTGGATGATAGTATGATAAGTCAAGTTGTATAATTTATTAAAGGGAAGTAACGCAAATGGAGAGCTCCGAGGGGACATGCACTCTCACTACAGTTACCTTGGGGAGTCTGGCAATACAAATTTATTTCTGTGAGCTCCTCAGAGGGAATTAGGTTTTTCCTTTTATAATCCAATGTGGTGGTTAAGACAGGCTTTGCATAGGGCCTCAGTTCAGCTGCTTAGAATCACCCTGGTTTAAGAGCTGGTTAAAAGCAAAATAAAAGAAATGCATTAACTCGGGACACAGTATTGATTCAACATATAGAAACAGCCTTACTACCACACTCGCGGAACTCGCTGAGCTTGGTCTGGAAGAAGGACATGGCCATTACCATAGGCCATCACTCAATTGGAAGGGGCACCACTAGCAAGAAACTGACAAAAAGGGAACATCTACACAAAATATGGCATAAACACACACAGTGAGGCACAGTAAAAGCTTTATTACCATGCCAACCTAACTGGTATCAGCATTTGAAACCACAGATCCTTAGCAATGAATATTTTATAGCAGTGCATGTCATCACAAACTCACACTGGTTCCTGCACTCACTCACACCTACAGACATAAGAAAGCATTCTGGGATGAGTTTAAACCACTTCTCTCACAGCTACAGGTCTTCACATACTACTAAAAGTAGTACCAGAAAGTCTACCTAGACACAGCTTAGTATTCTTTTCCCCATAAGGTGAGCTTACTGAGGCTAAGACTATAAGACAAATCTTTAGGTGAACAGAATTCTTTAGCCTGATTTCTGAAAGTTAGTATTTGATACCTGGAATGCAACAAACAAACCACCATGTTATTCTTCTCTTGATACAAAAGCAATCAGAAAGGTTAAAGTCACACCCACATAACGCAAACTAACAACTACTGTCTGAAGAAAACCCCTCTTTTGTCCCTCTTTAGCTATTAAAGTTTTTTATCCAATTATTTGAGGATATACATAGTATACTAAATCCATCGAGATTGTTTATGTATAGATAGAGTACACTCTGCTTTCCATGCTCACTCCTGCAAGATTTTTTAAATCCGTATTTTTCGTACCATTACAAAATCTGAATTAAAGAGAGGGTTGGGTTTGTTTTGAGATTTTTCAGTACAATCTGTAAAAAGCAAACTTTAAACTAGCTGGAGATAGGTCTACCAACCTAGACAGCACTGGGACAGTCAGGGCATATCTTTCTTTTGCATCCACTGCAACTCCAGCTGTCAACTTTCCTTAAGTTTTAGATCTGAATTCTGGCTCACACAGTAACACACATTAACTTTTTAGCAATTTGTAAAACACGCTTTTTAAACTAAGTATTAGGAATTTTTAAGAAATATCACAGTATAGCCCAATTGCAAGTCTAGAAGTTAAGAGAACTTGAAGACCAAGTTGATTATGTTTTTTAGCTTTCATTTTAACATATACTAGGTCAACACATCTCACAGATAAAGAAATTGGGTCTGACAGTAAGAGTAGACAGGTTTTGTTCAGTACTTCCACGCCAGTTTGAAATGTTCGCTGTGCACACTCTATTTACTTAGGTGTCTGAAACCCCAGCAGAGGCACTAGATACGCCCTCCTCACCTATCAGGTAACTGCTGAAATAACACTAGAGAATAACTTAAAACTGTAGAAAGTAAATGCAATTTCTATATGCATGTTATCTACAAGCCAAAGCCTACGCTCCTGTCTCTACAAACTGATTCCTACTGAACTGACTGGTAACTGGATAATTTAAAAGGTTAGTTTTAGAAGTTTAGTTAAAAATACATATTTTTCTTGTACAGGCTATTAAAATGAAACACGTTCCAAGTACAATGATTTCACAGTCACAATACATAGTCTAATAGAAGCTTTATGGTTTTAATACAAGGGGAGAAGAGATTTTGAAATTGCATGCGCTTTTCTGATTTTACTTATTTAATAACAAATACCAGTGTAATTGATATATTTGGGGGAGAGCTGTCTCAACAATCAAACACAACATAGTAAAGACACTTCAGTTAACAACATGCAAGATAAGTCCTTTCTGTAATCTTATTGGTTTGTGTGCTTGAAGTAGTATTTAATTAGGTGTTTGTTTACCTAGTAGGTGATATTGAAGCCACAGATTTTAAAACACCATCCTCTTCCCACTGCTTTCTCTGCTCCAGCTACAACTAAATACAAACACCAAGCATCTTTGCGACATGTCCACGAGCAAATTCAGACATTTAAGCAGTATCTTAAAACCTGATATGCATACATTATGTAAATCTCGCTGCTCTCAAACTAAGTGCACAGGATAACCCATGGGGCTGATAATAGGAAACGGCATCTTTCATTGCTAGGTTGTCAGTTTGAGACTGCCGAGTTACCAGCAACTAAGTTGTTACCGCCTGCTGAAAATTGCACTGCTTGGTGGTGTTTGTCCAGTCTCCACTGGGCAAATGCTCCTGTATCAGAACCATCCACAACAGTTGGCACTTAATATGCACAGGTTTCATTAGTGCCAGCACAAAGGGTCAAAAGCTACACTTCTCTGCTTGCTCTCATTCTAAAGATTATTTTTCCTATGTCAGGGTTAGGCTGTAATTCCAAATACGGCAAGTCATACCATAGCTCCCTATGAACTATCTGCTCTCTGAATAAATCACAGAGCTGTCATGAACATCCAGGGTTCTCAATCTGCACTGTTTAAGAACCAAATTAATTCGTTATATTCAAAGAGACTCAAATAGTACTTTTCCATGTGAAAAGTTAGAAAACAAAAAAATCAAAAAGCAAAGTTTCATATTTTAGTTTCACTGCTAAAATTAAAACTCATTTATCAAATGTTGCTTAATTTCAGAGAGTTACTCTCACCTGCATTTTTAAGCATCAATAACTGAAACCTTCAGCAGCTCTATTTGTTAGCTACTGGTTTTGTTCATTCTGTACTTTTTTTTTTTTACACATTTAATGACGAAGAGGTTGAAACGAAAAACTACCATGTGCCCTGAGTTTTCAAGCAATACATATTTGTTTCCCAATTAGGAACAGGCAATTACTTAACCTGCAGTATTAATTTTTTTTTTTACCTCAGGCTTACATATGCTGAAAACTGAATTAACTTGCTAGTGTTTACACTCAGCCTTTATTTAAATATACTGTCATGCTGATTTCTACACCTACTAGCAACAGATCATTTTATGCAACTTCAATTATACATTATGGGTGGGCACAGAGGGTTAAACTGTTTTTTTGGTGGGCAGTTCTCCCAGTGTGTTAATTTAAAAGATGAGAACATGAGATGGGAGGTCTACTCTAGCTCCTTCAAAAGTCAAGCTTGAAAAACGTACATTGCCTTTTTTATTGTGAGGGCAAACCACTTTTTTTTTTATACAGGTTTTTGATGCATGGCCTAACGCAGGCCTCAGCAAAAAGATAGCAAATCTTAGAATTTATTATTGTCAATAGTCTGCATGACCTTTACTTTAACTGCATCCTGGCTGTCAGTAATAATCCAAGGCTGCACTTTCAATGATAGAATGAGAGATTTTGCATATTGAGTCTCCAGGTCTCCTTGAAAGTGTTCAGAAATCACAGTCATTTATTCCTATTGGCAGGGCAAGGTCCATTATGAAAGCTCATTCGTCTTTACTTGAAGATGAAGAGTGGAGAAACTCCATTTTTGCTCTGAATCAAGTACTAACTACTGTAGTTTTCTCAAATAAATCAAGAAGGAGGCTTCCAGGTCCAGGGTCTGAAATCTTTTCTCATTCAGGGCACCTGTTTTCTAATGGTTCCCTTCACCTTTGCAACGTACAGTTTGGTAGTAGATGAAATAGCACTTTAACACAAACCCGGGGATTTTACATTCTAACCTTTCTTCATTTGTGGTTTGTTTTACCTGACAGGTTAGAGAGTTTGCAAGTTCAGAAAGAATCTAGCAAGGACAGAATTGCAAGGGCAATAATAATAAGTAATAGACTTGTACTGGTCTCGTCTCCCTCGAGATGTTTTTAAAGCCCAAAAATTACTTAAGCTATGTATGACATGTGTAGCTGTGTAATAAAACACACACAAAAGTAAAACATACTCTCAGTCTGGGTGCAGATCAACCCCAGGTAGCTATTTGCTGCTTGAGGTGGCTGGATGAGTCAAAGTCAGCCTGGATGTTACAGAGCTGTACTGGCATGACGTGCACCAGCTCACGTGTTCCTTCCGTGTAGACAGTCCTATACAAGTATGCAAACACCAAGCACTTTTTAAGGAGAGACTGTGGCACAGAAGAGAGAAGGAAACAGAGTTTTCCTACAGCATCTGTAATAAAAACTGCATTTGAATCTCATTTCTTCAATCTTCCCCCAGACTTTATATTTCTGGCATCACGTAGGAGGCCATTCCCGACCTCTATGGGAGCCCTTTTCAGATCCATACAGTGAAAAGTCAGGGCAGGGGAAGGAAACAATTCACCCTCTGAGACAACAGCAGCATCCTAAGAAGAGCGCCTAGATCTAAGGTGCTGCAAAGGCAGATAGCTCTTCTCCTGCAGAGTGACTTACTGAAGCCCATGGGGTTCTGCAGAGACTCAGCAAACTGTAACACATGGCAAATTGTGAGAAGCAGGACTAAGCTTGAGTTAATTTTTCCAGCAGGGTAAATAAAAAATACTCCCAACTTTCCTCCTTTTAATCCCCATTTTATGGCAATTCTTCACAAGATAAATTCCAAAGGAAACAGCAGGCATAGGAAGCTCTAGTTGCCTGGGTCTATCAGAGACTGATTTCTGGTGAGGTTGAACAACCTTTTTTCCAAAAAAGTTTACTCACTAAAACTGTACTTTCAGGTCAACTGATAGTATTCACAAAATCATTTAGCTCATCACTCCAGTGAGCATGCATCCATCTATGTAAAGTGGAACACTGTCAACAGGAGACAGCCAGTAAGTCCTACAGGCACAGCTACAGTTTTCCTTCATTCTCGAGTTTTCCTTCATTCTCTAGTTAAAATGCAGGACCCCATAAGGTATTCGTTCAGTTTACCATTCAAAGCCTGGATACAGAGCCTGCAGGACAAGATGGAGCCAATTTCATACACAAAACACATCCTGAATATTCCATAAAAAGGACGATGACAATATTAATACACCTCACATTCTAGCCTCTACAAATTGGGCTGCAATTAGGACAGCTGAATTCCTTAAAGCAATCATTCCCCACCACCACCTTCATGCCCTAACATTATTTTAAAGTATCTAGTTTGCATCATAGGGTTGGGAATTACTATCACAATACACAAGAGCTGCAATCTTACATGCTTTAGCTATTTTTTCTCTCTAACCAGCCGCAAAACCTTTGAGAATAAGAAAAATCTATCTGATTCTGACTGGGCCATATAACTGCTGGCAGAAGTTCTGTACTTCCACACCTTCCTCCACCTTCTTTGACTAGAATCTTCTTGAAAGTCAAACAAGTCTGTCTCCCTGCCAATGCACTTATCTAAGTCTTCACATCGGACGCACTCCAAGCTATAGCATCCAGCATATGGATTGTGGGCTGAGGAGCCATCCAGCTTCCACAGCATAGTTTCTACTGGCTTATAGGCACTATTCACATATCCCCCAGCTAGTCTACTAAGTTTAATTCATCACTGCTATGTCTTCTGACTACATACAAAGTAATAATACATGCAAGATGAGTGAAATAGGAAGAGGGGGTTTAAACTCCCTGATGACAGATAGGAAGTTTCTAGTTCCCATAATTATGAGATAAGCCTCAGAAACAAGACAGACAAAAAAAAAGGCCCTGGCACCTGCCAGAGCCCGACGACATCCTGAGTTCCTCTGAGAAATCAAAATAATTCTGTGATGCCAAGAACACCACTCCAGCATACCATCTGTGTAACAGGTCCAAACAGCTTCCTCCACTCAGTAAGCGGCCAATGAGCCACTGATTCTTCAGAGAATCCAGCCTGACAAGAGTTCACTACTATGTTATGGTGGTCTAGCAGGATCTAGGCATAACAAATGAAAATAAATGAACACCCTTACACTACTGTATGCTCCCAAAGTTTTTTAGTCATTGGTATGATCTGCATCACCCATGCACCTACATGCAGAGCACAGAGAAACACAGCCCTGTAAGAGTCCTCAACTCTTTCCTTTTTACTATTAGATACAACAGGATTTTAGCCAGTTTGGATTCTCACAATTTATGCTAGTGTATGCTTTTAGGTTCAGCAAGCACACCAGGGGTAGTTTACAGCGTAAAAACTCCTTTTATTCCAAGCCACTTTTCCCCTTTTTCCACATGGCCTGAACAATGGGACTATATTCATTCCATAACAGACCATTTTTCTAGTCTATATGTAGACCCCTCTTGTTAATAAAAAATGTACGATTACACTAGAACATATCATTGGAACGTCAATTTTGCCTCATGAGATCTTCAGAGGTTCCCTGAAGTAACTATTTTTCTCTCATTGGCAGTGGGTTTCTGCTCCCCCCTCCCCACAACAAGGAGAGAAACACATAGTATCCATGTGTACAATAACCACCGCAGTCATTCAACTGGGGGTTCTTTTGTCAATTGCACAGAGTAATTCATCACTCCACCCAGAAGTCTCCAAAACAAACACATTCACACTGATACTTTCACTCCAACCTCGCCCCTTTTGTATATAAACATACCTCTTGTCCCCAGAGCTTCCTATTCACATAGACTACATTCACTTTTAAGGGGTAATGAAGATTCTTAGCCCCTAAAGCCAGCAGCAGAGAAGCACAAAAATGAATAACTCATTTTGCAATCATAACAAGAGGCATCCCAACTATAAACTCTGTTCACCGGTTGCAAAACACATTTTTAAATCCCATAGATGGTTTTTAATTTTTTCATTGCTAGGTTACATTAGAAGACAGCTAAAATGCGTTAAAGCTTACCTTACACCCTCTTGTGAATAATTTTTTACTTGCTACATAAAGTTAAGAGATCACGAGTGGGAGGAGATGGTGTATGCATCCCAATTTCAGGAAACCCTGATGAGAGTAATCGTATTCCTTGCTTTTGCATCTATTCTGGAAGCAGAATTACAGGTACCTATCGAAGGCAGCCTGAGGTGCCAGAGGTGAACCTAATTCAACAGATTAAAATGAAACGTGCTCTAAGAAAGGATAAATAAAACAAGTCTCCCCAAGATGCATCCAGTCAAGGAGCTGGAAGACAGAAGTTAGCCTTCAGATGATTTTTGTTTGGCTTTGTTTCGTTAAAATAGTTTTCGTAGTAGGATATATGCCTTCAGTAGGATTTTGGTTTAGTTTGGGATTTGTACATAGTTGTTCAAGGAAGGGTAGCCACCCCAAAGGAGAAAAAAAAAAAAGAAATTAAGTGTTAAGTTCTCGAGGTTCTTTCTGATTTTGCAGGGCCCTTCCCACCACCTTCAGAGGGCGAGAGATGGGGGCTGAAGAGGAGCTCGGAGGGAAGACCGCAACATTCAATTTCAAAACAAAAGCAACCAAACGAACCCACACGCACCTTAACCCCGGGGTCGGCTGTCGGGACACTTGCCCGTTGTCCCACGAAATGCCCGGGGGGTGTCCCCGCCACCGCCTGGAGCCTCTCCCCCCTCCCACCGCTCACAAAATGGCGGCGAAGGGGGGGGGGGGGGGGG
>VXBO01003380.1:342661-355175 GCA_013400135.1 Rhinoptilus africanus
AGGTCTGCCAGGGGGGCTCTGCGAGCCAGCCTTTCTTAACGAAATATCAAAGGCCAAAATCAACACCTCCCCCCGCAACAACCTGAAACTGACGTGGAGAACCGTGCTCTCACAGGCCAGCAATACAGCGAAGCCGAGAACGGCCACACCGGCGGAGGCGCCTGGCTACGGCGACGAGCCACGAGGAGACCAGGCGCTAGAGACCCTCAACCCCGGCTTGTCCGCGCCGCCGGCCCCGGGGCACAGTCCCCGAGGGACACCCTCGCCAACAAGGCGCCTGCTTGGAAAAAAAAAACAAAAAAACCCCCAACCCGCAGCTCTTCCCGCTCCCCTTGCCCGGCACGGGAGGTACCTGACAGGGGTCCCGGGAGGCGGCAGCGGCGACAGGAGGGCGAGCTTGGCGACCAGCTCAATCCCAGGGCGAGCAGCTGGGCCCAGCCGACCGGGCAGGGTGGTGCCACGGCTCCTTTGGGGAAAAGGCGAGGAAAGGAGGCAAGTCCCAGGTCCCGCTACACGGCGACTGAGAGACAGGGCTGGAGGCCCGGGGCGGGCTCTAGGTGCGGCCGGTGAGGGCTGTTAAAGCCATTAAGAGCTGTTAATGCCCCAGGGCTGGCAGCAGGTGGGACACAAAGTACTCCTAAATGGGCTACTTGTAGTGGAAAATCCCCTCCAGCTGGGGGGGATTTTCCTGTACAGTCGCCGCCCGGCAGTTTCTCTGAGGGCTGTGGCGGCCTTCGGTGAGCTCGGGCGGGCGAGGCTGACACCCGCCTGCTCTTGGCGAGGGCAAAAAACTGTCGTGTTGCCAAAAGCTGTGAGTGGAAACCAACTGAATCCTGGGGTTTTTTGTCCATGTTAATGGAATCGTGCGGCTGGAGCGTGGCCTGGCTCCGGGTCCTGCAAATCTGGCTCAAAAAATTCAGAGAGAGAGGTGTCAAGGTGTGCCCCAGGCCCGGCTGCCAAGGAGAAGCCTACGCAGTCCTTCAACATAACTTAAAAGCCTGATTGCCTTTTTTAAGTAGGGAAAAGAAGGAATAAAGCCCTGCACAAAGTGTGCAATTTATTTTTTTTTTTTCCCTGCGATTTCCAGCCACCACTGAATTTTTCTTATCTTAATTCCTTAAAAGAAAAGTCAGACAACTAAAATTTATAGACTGTACTAATCCTCAGAGTACAGATCCACTCTTTTGAAAGCCATAAATACAGAGTTAAAGAACCACAGGAAATTAGTTCTCTGAGTTATGTTAATTGCTCCCAACACTCCAGTATCTATCTACACAAGGAAGGAATACAATTTGAAGAAGACATCATAACATATCATGGTTAAAAAAAAGTTATGCCTAATGCTTTTTCTTATGAACTAAAAGGGGTTTGAACCACTTAAGAGGAAGAAAAAAAAAAAGCATGTCTGAAACATGGGCAGAAAGTATGCGCACAGTAGAAATAATTGATCGAGTGCTGTGTTATCTGTCACTTTAAATCCCCCTCTCCAGCAGCAGCAGCAGCAATAAGGGAGTGAAACCCATGAAAAGCAGCTAGAGAAAAAGGGAGAAAGGAAACAACATGCTGTGATTACAGTTTGGAATTCAAAAGATGAGAAAAAATACATTTCTGTATTAATAGGGTGGCTTCAAACAACATGAAGATAGAAAAGTAAATGACATTAGAAGAAAAACATATTGATAACTATTGAAACAGTATAAATCTCACAGTGTAACCCAAAATATAAGCAAGAACAGCATGAAAATTTAAACTGTAAGAAAGCTCTTTTACGTTAAATGCTTGGGTTTGTCAAATTAAGTTTATCTGATGTAAAAAAGAAAAAATGTCATTAATGTACCATTCCACTTGACAACTCCGAATGCTGAAGTTTGAGTACTGGCCTTGTACCAGCTGCATCTCAAGTATTTTCTGGTTTATGATGTACGGTTTGTGTTGATGTACTGCTAGTCGATCCAAAGTTTCTGATGGCTTAAATCAGTTAGTCCAATCAATGCGAACTCTGACCCTCCCTGGCTCAATTTCTAATTTTACACTCCCGTGAGTATACCTGCCCTTCAGCTCACGCGTACTTGTGGCGAACCAGGACCGTGGCTGAGCGTGGAGATATCACTGTACTCTGCCTGGGGAACCACTGAATAGGATACAGTGGGAGAGTGCGGAACCTGTTGGATATGCGTATCAATTTACAAGTAACTCATTCTAAAAGGTTATCAAAATGCAGATTTTCTAAAGGAAGAAGCTGGTGAATTTCCTAAAGTTCCTATAAAGAAAAAAATTAAAGGGCTATGCAAATCTCCCTGTGTCTGAAAATACGTGAAGAATCTGATTTATATCACTGAAATATTAATTATTTCTTAATTTCATCTACCCCAAACAAGCACAGCTATCTTACTTTTTTCTTTTCCATATCAAAAAGAAAAATAGTTTGGAGGTTTGGACCACACACAGGTACTGCCTTGCAATATACATTCAAGGTTAATTTCAAAACTAGTTACTGAGATTTTTCTTACACAAATCTATATAGAAAACTTTAAAAGATGTAGTTGTTTTTAAGGCTCCATCAACTTGTCCTGACTACAGGGCCTGCACAGGTCAGCCAACTTGAGTATAATCAGGTGGCTGTGGTAGTGTCAGAAGTCTATCTCAATTATATTGCATAAAATAAATGATAGTTATGAATGAAAAAATGTGCAGTCCTGCACAGAGCAGAGCTAAATCCTAAATCTCTATGCTACCTTCAAGTTTGTATAGCTGTGATGAATAGAAGACAGTCTGGCATGTCAGGGTTTTCTATATGACTGATAACGTTAAGAGATATTTCCTCATGGCTGGCTACGCAGGAACATTGAGCTTTAGAAGAAAAATAACGTCTTTCATTTGCATATTCCTCTAATTCTAAAGTTGAAATAACTTAATGGAATTTCAGTGGTACTTCACATTTGTTATTTGCTACACAAAATGCATTTATGAAGTAGGAAATTACACAAACAGTTTTTCTCCCCTAGCAAAAGACTAAAACTTAAATATTTCTCTTTTTTTAGCACTCTGGCTCTTGCTGCCCCGATTGGCAGTGTGCGCCATGCCACCGTGCTCCAGCGTGGGCTGATGAATGGCAGTCCTCATTCCTGATATTAGCCTAAAATTTGCTTCTCCTGATCTGCCAGAATAACCACTGTTGTCCCAGCTGAGCTTCAGGACTCTTGTAATGTAGAGATTACTTACTGGAATAATACTTGAAAGAACCACGTCCTAAATCAAAATAAGCGGCCATATACACTGTAGCCTGAAAGACATTCGATTTGGTGTACAGCGTTTTGTGCTCTGTTGCCTGCATTCTCAGTGATATGTTCTTAATTGTCATTCTTAGGTTTGTTTTTTGTTCGTTTCTCTGATGGTTTTCTTTTCAACGGCTTTGTGAAATCAGGCTTTCATTGCTAACATCTTGTGTAAGTTTGGTTAAATATTTCATATTTTAAATATAGCATGTTAATAATTATTTTTCACTTCTGAATTGGAACAAGTGTAGCTAAATGCATTATTCAAGAACAGCATCTGATCTTATTTAATATCATGTAACGCTTTGCTTGTTCTTACTCTTTTTTTCATGTAGATGCAATATAGCATGCTTGCCAAATGTGTACAAGTAAGTACCTTTTCTCCCAAACAAGCTGTTCAGAAATGTTATTAGCCTAAATATCTTGTCCTGAATTTTTTAAAGCATGTTTCTTCTGAGTCAATCATATTTTTTTTTTGAGCATCAGTTATAGTAAACTATTTCAGAAACGGCTGTGCAATAGCACGTACCATAATATGATAAGGAAAAAAGTTAATCTGCTAAGAAAGTTAGTGACCTTTTTTTTTCCTGATTTCTAAGCTGCTCACTGAGTCTGCTTGAATCTATCTCTTAAATATCTCTAGGGTTTAAGAACCAAATGTTTTCAGGTAGTTGGATGCCTAGGGATTTATGGTTGTGTGGTTTTCTAAGAGTATTTAGGCATATACAGTAACTCCAGTGACAATCAGCAAGTATCACACAATTATGTCCTCCTGAAAATTCCACAAGGTGCCTTTTTACTTCCTTGAGAACTAAATTTCTTAGTTTGTCTTGTAGTTGTGCTCCTGGCAGTAGAGTCATGCTAGACTTTTCTCCAGCACAGATGTGAGCAGCCCTGAGAGGTGGTGTGGCAGATGGGTTTGCCTGGAAGTGGCCGTGTCCTCCTTCTGGTAGCGACCTAAGTTTCTACTGCTGAAAGGATAAGCTTTGTGTGTACAGAAAACACAAAACTAACTGGTTTTTATTCTCCATCTCCAGCTTCTCAGTGCTGGCTCTGCCCCTTTATTTAAAAACTCACTCTCTCTCACCTTTCTGTCTCACCCAGAGTCTTTTTTTCATTCAGTAGACACTTACTGCTTCATCCTTTAGTCATCGTTGGAGCTCTTCTTTGTCACTAGCAATAATTTTTGATACACACCTTGCCTTAGGAGGCACATGCGTAAGTTCATACGAGATGCCAAGCTCCTTTGGGCATACTGACTCTTCTTTTGGCTCCATAAAGATGCCTTTCTTTTTTCCATTTTTCCAAAATACCTCATGGCTACATAAATGTGTCTGTCAATACAATGCTGAAATTCACTATTAAGAATGCTGTACTCTGGTAGCATACTGGTAGCATTTTTTTTTTTCTGAGTATCATCAAAAGATCGCGCTCTTGCAAAGAGAAACAACTACGTCAAAAGCTTCTGTAACTACACACAATATCCTTCCTTTCCTGACCTTTTGTATCAGGCTGAGTCTCTCTGGCAAATTTAAAGCCTACTGTAAATGCAGATCATTTGTTTTCTCTTTGTGAGGCTGGGAGCTGTATGTTTGGCTGCGAGGCTGAACGCTGGCCTGCACAAATTGTTCAAGTAAAAAAGATGGGTCTGAATATCATGAGCCTGGAACATCTGTGGCCATGTCCAAAGCTAATTTTTTTAATTACTCGAAATAGCAAGCAGGATGTGCAGCCAGTAACTCTCCTCACCACATCGTAATGTTTTATAGGCAATTTTACATTCTGTGTGTGCTTCTTTCTGTTGATACTAATTTGGATTGGCTGTGGGATGCGACATATGAATAAGTGCGTAAACTGGAATACACAGTGTGTAAATCTGCTTATAAAACCTTATGATCAAAAAGGCATCTAAATTAACGTTTTTTATCCTTGCTTATGTGAATAACCTGTTGGTGGGAAGCGCACCTGGTGACACCAGTAATATTTATATTATGAAGTCACAACAACATTTCTGTTTGAATTTTCTCCCAAATAAATGATCAGATAAATAATACAGGGATTGTGTGGGTTCTGGTAAAACAGATTATGTTTTTAAAATAATTCTGGAGTTATAACTTGCTTGACTTCACAAGCAATCTCACGTGAAACAATAAGTCTTTAAAGTGGGTTTAATCAGGTGTGTAGGTCACATGGCAGAGGCAAAATAGCTGGATGATTTCACTTCTGAGTCTCAGATTTGTGCTGTGTGTATTAGTCACTGGAGTCTGGAACGTTGATTTGACGATTATTTTCCACCATAATATCACTATTTGTTAGTTTTTCCAGTATGTCTCTCTGTAAACTGATTTGGTACAGTGTTTGAAGAAGACAGACACAAAAGAAGTGCAAGCACAGTAAAGCTAAGTTGTTTAAATTTAGAACTGGCTGGGAAATTTTCAATTTTCTTTCATTAGAAAAATGTTGGTTTGTAGAAAACGAAAATTATTCATTCAATTCAAGCAATTGCCTACTAAGGAAGGAACTGGAAAGGGTTTATAAGCTATTAAAATACCAAACATTTTAAAATAAAAGGGTTGCTTGCAGGTCAAGTCCTCTTTTAGTATTTTTAATGAAAACACAGTAAAACTATAATTAAAGAAATAAAAGCTAAGAGTTTAAAAAAGACTTCTAAAATCGCACAAACTTAGGTTGATCTGATGAAAAACGTGAAATTTTAAATAAAAAATGGGGTATCAACTTCTCTTGCCAGTACTAGGTATGAAGAAATACAGATAACAAGAAAAGTGTCACACGCTGGAAGAATGGATGTCTTGCACCCATCGCTCCTAAAACTTCCCGATGGTGATTATCAACTGGAGCAAACGGAGTTGTTGACCTGGGCCCGACTCCAGCTCTGCGCTGACCTTTGTATTCGACTGTCTCTTTCCATTTACTGCACAGGGAATGTTTTGCTCAGGTATCTACAGTTCTGTATTCTGAGCGCCCAGTTGATTTCCACTTTTGTCTAATTTCGCTTCTCCTTTTCAGTTAATAAGCTTACTTGGTTTAGAATAACAGATTGAGAAGCTGGGTTTTGGTCCCTCTGTGCTATAACCTAGAAACAAGTATTCCGGAGAGCGTGCATCTGAGCCGATGCATCTGCACTACAGCTGGGCTCTGCATTTCCATGCCTCCTTCCAGCACGTGGGGCGAGCTGGGACAGCAGAACAGAAACCCAACGTGGCTATTTTCCAGTGGCGCAATGCCCAGGACCTGACAACACTAAGCTCCTTGGCAGCGGCTTCCAGTTTCATTGGAGTCCGGCCTGGCCTCAAAATCAGGGAGCTGATCACATATCTCTACCATCTCACTGGCTCCAGGACTTACTCCTCGCAAGAGAGAATGTGACACCCCCCACACTTCCCATGAGACCGATCAATCATGATTAACTCTGCTAATTAAACTTGGGCTGCAGAGCTGTAACACCGGTGTAAATGATCAGAACCAGAGCCATCAGCCATTTTGGTTCTGATTTTCATTTGTGCAAATGTGATTTCATGTTGCTTATTTAACATACTGTTCTCTTTATACTGTCAAAGCAGGAGAAGTGTCCTAGCGTATGGGAGACGTAAATCTGACTTGAATCTAATAAATAAATAAATAAATAAATAAATAACCTTCCAAGTCCAAGAAAATAAATCTTTTAAATCTTTGGGACTTCTCGCGTGTAGAGTGTTAAGAGTAATTAATTTAGGCAATAGTTTACGTGCTCAAACCCTATTTCTACAGCCTCTCATTCTGATCAGGGAAGGGAGCAAAGCTTTTCTGTGATAAATATGCTAACCTTTTGCACAGAATATGCAACAAGTATGCCCGTGAAAAATTCCTCTTAGATTTTAAATGTCTCCCATTTTATTTAAGTCTATTATACTTTTACAGTACATGCACATATATATCCTAATTTATTTAGGATAATGTATTCAGTCAAAGAAATATTCATGCCATGAATTTCCCCAAACGTATTATGCAAGGAGCATTATTCAGAATGAAACAGGAAGAGTCACTGATTTTGTTTGCGAAGATTACAAGTAGAGCACCATAAGGCAAAATTAGCAGTCGGCAAATGCTGTTAAGGGCATCTGTTGACTACAATTAGACTATGGAATGCAATCAGATGGATACTATTCTAGGCACCTCACACACATACGTGATTAAGAGTCTCCTGTTAAGGAGTTTACCTCATGTGCACCGCGCAAGAAATAGAAAGAGTACGAATTAGAGACAATTTGAAGATGAGTTACAAGCCGGTTCATAATACATAATATTAATCTGCAGCCTGTTTTATTAGCTGCTGATTTGTTCTTTCTTTACACACAGAAAAGCTGGTGGTTTTGTTACTGCCACTTTCAATAGAAATGTTTCTACGGAATTGCGTGAATTTTCCTTGGGAAGTCATGGCTCCTGTTTTGGTAAGAGGATAATCCACCAAAAGCAAAGCTTCATAGTGACACGTTCACATGAAACGAGAAGCAAAAAGGAGGAAAAGAACACGGGTTTATAATATGATAGTATCTGGTCATCTAGGGCTAAATTAAATAATAGCCAAATGATAGTGGTTTAATTTCTGTTTAGTCACAACGTGAAATAATAATCATAGTGATAGTAAAGCTTGTATTCCTCAGAGGCAACTACAGTCTTAGATTAATTATGTCAATAGCCAAGGATTTTAGGACTGTTAAGAATAACTGAAGGACAACATGGGACAACACATGCTTTTCTTTCACAAGTTGGCAATTTTAATAAGTCATGTGACTGTCGCAGTCCTTTGGCTTTAGACTTTAGTTTGCTTGGCTTATCATCTATTGTCAAATTAATATTTGTAGAAATCCTGCACATTTTTGTATAGAAAATTTACTTTATCACTTCTCTTTCCACCTCTGATATATGTTGCTGGTGCTGCAATTTTTGTAAATAACATTTTTATGGATTATGATGCACACAGAACTTGCATGCATATTAGATATAGACAATATAAAATTAAAGATAAAAGATTTAGTATGCACTCTCAGAGATGTTGGGGGCAGGGGAGAAGAAAATTTAAAAAAAAAGAGAGAATGGAGAGAATGAAAATGTCAGTTCTTTTGGCCATTCTGCACATTCCAAAATGTATTTTCCTGTGAATTTTGCAAAGCTGTTTTTTTATTGATGTAGATTACTTTTTTTCATGAATCATTCAAAAACTGCCTTTTGAAGAAGAGGACATGCATATTTTAATGCATACAATGAATTGTATATTATATTAGAATAGCAAATTCTTTCAGTTTTCCCCTCTACCCATGTTAAAAAGGAGAAATCCATGTGACTAATTATATTAACAGGGAAAATGGGAAACAAAATAAAACAGTGACAAAATAAAATGCAGTCAAGAATTTGTTTCATTAAGATCTCAGCAACTTCTGCAGATTGTATTATCTGTCATTCTCTGTTGGTGAAAATGCTTCAATGAGAGAAAATGGGACCGACCACTCCTGCAAATAAGAACTCAAGACCTGAGCCTGAACGTTTCCTTACATTCTTTTTTTTCCCTTTTATTGCCGTGGCAAGAATTTTAATCCTGGAAGTGAAGCACATGAATAAGCAGTAAACTTGCTGCTATTTTTGATTTTGTAATAGATTCCCTGTGTGGGCAAGTCATATGTGATCTGATTCCGCAGCCCTGACTTACACAGTAGTCGTTACTCACATGAGTGATTCCATCAATATTAATAGGGCTGCTTGTGCACATCAGAATTGCTTACATAAAGGGTACAAAACCATGCCTGTAATTCTTCTGTATTGTCGTTGCCTAGCTTCTTCTTGTAACAGGAATATGGCTACGTTAAATGTGCCCGATTTTCAATAGACTGGATGTTTGATAGAAGTGTATTTTTGTCAATAATTACTTTGTTTCATAAAATGGAACAATGGGCTGCGACGTTTTATGGCTTTAGAATTTCTGTGTAAGAACGGTGCAGATAATAACACAAAATATTCTGATAGAGCTGATTTCCAACTTCTCTGGAATTAAATAGCTTTGATTGCCTCAATCCCTCAGTTCCTGTTCAAACTCCCTTTGAAATCCTATCTCATTTTGCTGCTGGAAACAAAATTGTACTATATTAAGAAAGCAAAACCTTCCCTCTTCCTTTTAACACAATACTTCCCTAAACTCTTGTTTGTAGAGGGGCAGTGCTGAATGTAAAATGCAGCTTTCCAACATTAAAAAAAGGTGGTTATGGTCCATTTTTTAAATTACATGGCTTTTCTAACATGAAAACTAAACCTGCCTGCAAATACCTTCAGAAACAAAAGCCCTGCATGTACAGTATGAAAAAAAGATAAAAGATATCTCAAGAGTATAGTGTCTGAAAGCCATCACGGGATCACTTCAGGTTTTTTTGTTTTCTTATATTTTGAAAGTGTGACATTTTGAACGGAATGGCAGCGAGTGAACTATCAGATAAAGGGATGACTTCACCGTGAAATGAGTGTAGTCATTGTACTCAGAAAAAGAAAAGTACTTTTTTCTCTCTTTTTTAAGCGTGGCTAATCTTTGTGATTTAAAGATCCCTCTTAAAGTTAGGAAGTTAAGTGCAGCGCTTTCCCATTTTTCTAGTTCTGATTGGGAACTGGCCATCCGCATTTTGAAGGATTAGGAAAGATGTGAAAGATAGTAAGTGGGAAAAGTGCCTATTTCCTTTAAAATGGTTCTATTCTTTTTTTGTTATACATTATACATCAGAGTGATATTTGAAGGCAGATTTATCACACTCCCTGGCAGAATGCTTTGTACATTTATAATGCAAAGCTTTTATCTAAAATTCAGAGCATTATTTTAGAAAGAAGGTGTATCATATCTGTAAGACAAGTTCTATTCCTATTGAGAAGAGTCCACGGGAGTTGAAAATATGCACTAAAATTGATGGTCAAGGAAAAGCTGAAAGTGAACTCTGAATGGTTTGCTCTCTGTAGTGTTGCTTTTGAGCCGTATTACCCTGATCTCGTTGAAGTTGTGCCTGCTTATTGCAGGGGGGTTGGACTAGATGACCTTTACAAGTCCCTTACAACCCAAACCATTCTATGGTTCTCTAAGATCCACGGCTATCTGCTTGATCTGTTAGTAATACATGATTTGATGAAGTAAAACTAATTTATATTGTATTGAACTACTGAATCTGTTAGAATTTGTGGAAATATCCTAGACACAGTAAAACGATCTTAAAGGAAGAAATCTTTAAGCTCCTTCTGTTTGAAATTATTTCCCAAACATGCCCTTAGCGAATGAAAAAATGCTACTGTGAGGAAAGAGGTCTTATCCATGAGAGGAGATTGAGCGGTGTTTTAATCCCATATTGACAGCTAATGGCTGGAATTTCCAGAAATTCAAGCATTTGGACAATCAATTTCCACCAACATTTAAACCAGCAGTAACTTTTGACACTATGTGGCTCTGAAAATGTAATCTAATCTGCCTGCCCTCATCCCTGTATTTTCAAGTATCACTTGTCACTCTGTGTTTTCAGTGTCAGACGTTCCTTGAACAATTTTGAAGCAGATTAAAAAAATAAAGAGTTTTGCATCTAAGCCCTTCACTCTCTGCTCATTATCGTTACTTAAAACATCAGTCAGCCCACTGGTTTAGGGCTTGGAATGCAGGGGGCTTCCAAGGGTTTTGTAGTGCTTTCTAGCGTTTCGGTGTTGGGAATTCAGCGCTGAAGTGAGAAGCGTGTAACGCGTTCTCAGAGCTCACCAGCAGATCCTCTATTTGCGAAGGAATAAACACAATACTGCCCAAGTCACACCCTGATAAGTAAAAAACCTGCAATAAAAGGGTTAAAAATGTTTTGATCCAACTTAGTTATCTTTAATAAGTTAACATGTTAATGCTTCCCCAAAAATTCTTGAATGTTACTGAATAAGTCTAAATTTTCTATGAATACTATTTCTTGAGGCAAAGTAAAAAAGATAGTCAAACAGCCTTTTCTCCATTAAACATTTAAATAGTAGTCAACTTCCTCTTTGTATGCTTTATGACCACTTGACAGTTCTTTAGAAAGTCACCCCTGTCCACAAAGAGAGTTAACATGTTGGTGTCAAAGCCAAAGGCAGCGATCCTAATCTGTGTTCAAGGTTTTATTACCGGAACTAAAAAATTATCAATATTTCATTGTAGCAATGATTTCAATGGGGCTATTCGTGAAGTCACATACTGTGAGGTATATAAATACCATAATTTGGATTCCCTGGCGGGCCATCTTCTGTACGTCAGTCTGTGATAAGATTCTCTGGATCTGGAATGGTGTAGGACACAAATATATTCTTTTTTTTTCCTGTCTCTCCGAGGCCAGCTGTCTTCTGTCAAGCCGTACTGATGAGACAGACAGGGGAACGTCCACTTTGGAAATACTTCTAAGAGACCCTCACAGCTTCTGTTTTAGATTAGGCTTTGAATTTCTCATTAGCTGTGGAATGGTAGCAGCATTTGGAGAGTTTACCATACATGCCATATGGCGTAGAAACTTAGTCAAAATTGAAAAGCTGAGGAGTGTTGTCTGAAATATTACCAGAGTCCACAAGGTAGGCTTAGGTGTTAAAAAAGCTGGTAAAGAACCTGAGGATCAACAGGTTTGTAAGAAAAAAAAGGTATCTGTAGGTGGCCTGTTTCTTCTGTAGACAGAGACATAACAAGTTTAAACAACTGGAACTTCAAGCCAGATAATTTCATACAGAAATACAGCCAAGTGCTTTATCAGTGAGTGTAATTAACCATTAGGAAAAAATAACTACAGCTGTGATAATTCCTTGTCATAAGACTTTAGTACAAGAATCAGTGTCTTCTTGAAGGAAACATAACCCAAACATCACTTTCACCTTGATGGTCCTGTTGTACTGCAGAAGGGATGGCCACAGCTTGTCCAGAGCAACTGGCAGATCTAAGCTTCCTGCCACCTCCACTGATAATGGTGGTTTACTTTCCTTTTTATTTCATTATTCTACTGGAAATAATACTTTCATTTTACGTTATGAAGATCGACAGACAGATGCTCTTCTTAGCGCTGCTAAAACATACCTGTTTTAGTATTACAGCCATTGCTAATTACACACTTATTAGCGTATCTCCCGTATTTAATGTAGTACTTTGGACATAAACTCGTGTCCGTGTTCTCAGGAAATACTGAGTTTGTCCTTCTTTCCTTACTTGGGAAAGAAAAATGCAGTGG
>VXBO01003380.1:355232-533643 GCA_013400135.1 Rhinoptilus africanus
CCCCCCCCCCCCCCCAATATAATACACGTCACATCAGGCAAATGCTCTTCCTTTGGTACTGCATTTATGTCTTTCATAAAGTTTCATACTTGATTTGAAAGTTTCAAAACTCAGTGATACGGTTCACAGATGGTTCAAAATCCACTGCTAATTCAAATGTCTGTTTAGCTCTAAAGTAGACCGAAGACCTGGTAATTAATGTCCTGAGAGATTTCAAAAAGCTTATGCACACATTTGTAGATACACTAGTATTTGCTGTCAGTGTTCAAACATTTTCAGTAAACTGAACTGTGATTTGGAGCATATGTTTCTTGTTCCCTAATTGGTAATCAGGCCCACTGAGGGCAAGATCCGCACGCTGGCAAGTAGCAAGGGCTAGAAGGTAAAGCATTGACTAAGGATTGTAGTTGAGATGGTGTTTGCTGAAGTGAGCGCCGATGGGTCTGTTGCTCAGTTCTTAGTTTCAAAGCATTAAGAAATAGATTTATAAATTTAAAAAGCAAAATAATCAAATCCTTCATAAATGGAAGGAAAGTTTCCATCTAATGGGCTGATTTTGCGATATTTACGTAAGCAGTACAACCCTTACTATTTAAAACATAGAAAAAGTCAAAATGGCACAGGTCTAATCAGTCAAAACCAGTCAGATGTATTTTAGTAGTTACTGCTACGTGTGTGGGGCATACGTATCTGTAGAGGAGTTCATCCCTGCCAGCAAAGATTTTTATATTGGAGCCCCTTCCCTCCTCCTCCGCACCAGACATTGTCTTTAGTTTCGGAGTTCTTTGTGATATAAACCATGGAAAGTCAGAACAAGCATTTCCATAACTCGCACTTTCCAAAAATCCTAATGGCAAAGCTATCACAAAGCATGGCAAGCCTTACACAGCAACTGTTAGGAACAGAATCACAACTAACGGCAGTAAGAGGGAAACCCAGGGATAAAGAGCAGCTCCTTTTATACCCACAGTCTGAATCTTCCAATCTGACAGAAGGCGTTTCTTACAGGCAAACAAAGAGCGGCTTCCAGGATGTTCTGTACAATCCAGTCGGGGGGATAAAATTGTTTATAGAACAGTTCTCTAGCAGAAAAAATGTTTAGAGCACTTTGCTGAACAGAAAAAGGAAAACCTGCCCACAAAGACCGCAGCCTTTCACACCTTGACGTACACATCGTTCGGCTTATTTCCCAGGAATCAGTCGGGTTTGCCATTGGCAAATTCTAGAATGTCAAAATTTGGAAGCCCCTGTGCTGTGCTGCTTGCTCACGGGGAGACCCGGGACCACAGGCACAGAGAACAGTTTGGGTCCACCTTCCCTGGACTTCCCACTCAGGTTCAGCTAGCTTGAATGAAAATTAGGAGTTTAATCTCCATGTCACTAACACATTATCGCCTTCAAAAGTTAGCAGTCACTAGCGCACGGGTCAGATCACAGCCTTTCATTTCATACTATATTAAGGCAGTAACAATAGTTCAGCTTTTAATATCATGTGGAATTTCTCCTCTATCATTTTCGTTATTTTTACTGTCCTAAAAGTAGATGACAATCATTTGCGCTCTGATTATAAGCTATATCTTTATCTATAGCTTTTCTCATCATAATATATGAAAGTGGCAAATACAATCTATAAGTATGGCATGAAATTTCACAAGGTTCTTATCATTCTCTATCATTATTCTTGTCTTTGTTTCTCCCTCTGTCTTTATTGTAGGAATATTTTTTATTTAGTATGGGGGTTTTTTCTTTGCCTTTTCTTATTCTCTTTGATGACTGAAAGTATTCTGCTGTCTAAAACATAAAAATAGTTTGTGGTCTTTTCAAAATGTTGATTTATATTCAAACTTACTGATTTTTTTTAATGTTTATCTCCCTCTTTGTTTTTCAGTCATTGAAATGCTAGAGATTTAAGGTGCATGTGTCTACTTGTGAAATTAACGTCACTGAGCAGAGCGTACCCCGAGCTGTACCCTGAAACGGTGTAAATTTTGTGCTAATGACATTTCAGATCATGTCTCTCTTCTTGACCTTAGAAGACAACACTTGCCCGCTCTTACCAAAATACAAAGATACTTCTCTACTCCCAGGTATATTTGTTCAACTCACAGGCAATTACAATTTTTTCTCCTTAAAATTCTCTGCGAGGGAAAAGTCTGGTGAATCCCAGCTGGTTGGCAGCCATGAGCCATGGAAGCTTTTGATTCTCAGAATTAAGGCAATCTGATTTCCTTTGTCTACAGATACTACAAGCTCTTTGTTCACACACACAGAAAAAGCAAGCAAGAAAGAAATAAGAAAGCAAGCAAGTGAGCTTTCAGGTGTAGGAGGTTTCTGGTGAAGTGAACACTTGGCTCCTTCTTGGCCCACCAGACTAACTGTAAAGAAGGCAAATAAAGTTAGGAGATCAGAAATGTGTACCTCAGTCCTCTAAGGAGGTAGCCATGGATCTGGATCAGGTAAACAGGTTGCCCAGGGAAGCTGTGGCTGCCCCATCCCTGGAGGTGCCCAAGGCCAGGCTGGATGGGGCTTGGAGCAGCCTGATCTGGTGGGAGGTGTCCCTGCCCAGGGCAGGGAGGTGGAACTAGATGGTCTTTAAGGTCCCGTCCAACTCTAACCATAAACCAGTGGAAAGCTAACGTGTTTCTGATAGAAGCCCACTTGCATACCAGCCAGTATCCATTAGGTTTGAATTAATGTTCCCTGAGACTTTTTATTTTTAGAGATTTCACTGATAGCTGCAGTTTTATGATAATAATTTGTGAATAAAAATGAAATCTTAATATATGCCAGCAAAAGGGTAATGTTACTAAACCACCAGAGCAATCTAGAACCTGAATACCTCAATTAAGACCTTGCTTTTAAGACGACAAGTATTTCTAAAACCCAGTTAATTTTGGTGGGGTCCGAGATCCTAGAAATCTCCATGGAACCAGGTGGAGGAAAGCAGGAGTAAATTATCTGCAGAAGGCAACAGGAAGTGGGCTTATGTACACATGCGAAACTAGCCAAATTTACAGCATCTCTATAAACACTTATTTTATAAATAATAAATGCAAAAGCATCCAGAATATGCAAAATGGATAAGCAGAATTATACTAGGAACTCTGGCAAACACATATAGTTATGGAGGTTTTAAAGATCCACTTCTTTGAAACAGGACCACATGAAGACGTGAGATTTCACTTTATAGTACTCTTTCCAGCATCTCTTCAAACCGCTAAGGAACACATGAAGAAATGCAAGAAGAGCTGAACTGGATCAAAGTCATGATAGCTACTGATTCAGATCAGTAAGCGCAATGAGGAAACAGGAACAAAAAAAAAAATACTTGTTATCATTGTTCAGTGCTTATACAGTAGAAAGTAACATGAAAGTAAAGAGAAAAATGCCTGGCTTCTGAATAGCGGACAGTATCCCCAGGACACACCTACACCCGGCTGGTACAAAGCATGTGTTACCTCGTGGCAAGACACTCGGATCTCTCTGCCTTGAAAAGCAGAGAAAATAATTTCCCGTGATCTCTGATTAACAGAATAAACCCCATGTTTCAAAGGACGGATCGTATAGATGGCATGCTACGGTTTGAAAAAAGCTCTGTGATTACAGCGCGTAAGAGTACAGAAGAGAGTTTTAATTAGCAGCCATCGAAGAAGAAAGAAAAGTCTGCACCGAATAGTCATCAGTACACCTGCTGCAACTATCCCAGAAAGGCTTAGCTGTCTAGCAGGGGTGACCATTAAGACAAATAAGGCTCAGTACACATCGAAACCCACTTACTAGTTGCTTGAGAAAGGCAGCATTCATTACACGTGACTGGAGATAACCGGTGTTATTTATCCAGCACAGAAGCATTCGCTGTTGGTGATGGGTTTTGACATGCTGAGCTAGATAAGCCATCCAACGGTTTAACAAACTGTCTCGTATTTGAGGATTTGTGGGTACCAGCCCGGCTCCGCCGTGCCGCTGGTGAGTACTGAACCAGACGGTGGAACAAATCCTGCTTGTGTAGGCAGGTATATACATAATTTCATATAGAATTATATTTATATTTACCGATGAATGATACTTGTACTCTTGGACAAAGTGGTTTTCATAGGGAACACATCCAAGCTCATATTATCAATGTGAAAATTCTGTAACAGATGTCAGGAAAAAGCAGCTACGTGCGAGTAGAATACATGGAGTTGAGGGGAACTAAAGTATTTTTGCTAATATGAAGCCATTGTTTCGTGCTTTAAAAGATTTTGTCTTAGCCTTTAAAATGCACGAGGGACCTGTGAACCCATACATCAGGAAATAAACAGAAAGAAACACCACAGACTTCACATTGAGACATGAGAAACACAGAATCCCAACTTGGAAAACTCTGGAACACTTTTTTTCCCCCCTCTCTTTTAATCACTGTAGCAAATCATTGCTTTAATCTGGGAAGAATTACGCAGAGAAAGATTGTTGGAGTATGGCCATTTAGGAACTGAAGACACATTTTTTCAATTTACGGTGTGGACACACAGGCCACAACACACTGCAGTACAATTTCAAGTAGTGAATGCGCACCTAAGGCACGTCCTTCTGCCTGCCCCAAACCAAAAGGATTAACAGGAATTTAAGAATAAAATTGGAACAGAATTATAAATAATTCTCAGGTATGACGACTGATAAAGAACTCCAGATCTCATGCACTGCTGCTTTCTTTTCCCTGTGCATTTACAGTGGCAAAACAAGGCTTTCTAAGAACCAAACCCCTCCCCTTCCCTTCTTTCCCCCTTCCCCTTTGTTCAATCCTTACCTTCTGAGTAGCGATGCATTTCTCCATGCCTTCCATAGCTCACGGCGCGTGCGTCCCCATGCTTCCATACGGAAAATACTGTGAAGACATTAATAACCATACTGTTGGCAATACGCAAAAAGGTAATTGTTCTTCACCTTGATCACGTGAGCGAACGCAGTGACTACCAAACCATGTTGCATAAATGAAACATACAGGTTGGGCTCAAGACGTCATTGCTGATCGCTTCCTTAGCACTGTAAGCAGATCTTTATTATACCAGACAAAACATTTAAGATCCCTACGCAGAGAGCTATTAAAATTGAACAAACTGTGTCAGAGTAAGAATGGATAGCATGAATAACCGTCTGAACTGCATTAGAGCGGCGGCATCTTCAAAATGCAACAAGAGAGTTTGCAGAATTTCATTCAGGCAGCATTTGACTGTTCACAAGATTTAACTATAGACCTTAGGAGAGAACTATTTTCCATTTGCCTAAACAACAGAGATGCTGGTGTTTTAATCAAGTATTTTAAATGTCAGTGATTTTAACAGGAAATATCCTTTCTCCTCAGCTACTTTCCTGGTTTTAGAACCTGTCTTTCCTCCTTGCACTCACCAGCGGTGCTTTCCAGTTACACACACAATTGTGCCTGACGTTGGAAGACTTCTTTTGCCACCTTCCCAAAGTTGCTTGCTTGTAATCGTCAGTCATTTTCACTGGTTGTAACAGTATTATAAAGCTTTGTGAATCTCAGATCACAAAGGTATTCAATACAATAAGTCATTTTTGTACCTTGCCTCTATATCAAAAAAAGATTCACCCTTTGCCTCCCTGGCTCTGGGACTGCTCGGGGAAGAGCGGGTTCCCCAAGAATCCGAAGTCAATGCAGGAAGGACCTTCAGTAAAACTATCCTTCTTCTGTGTTTGGAGCGTTGCTAACGAATGACAGGAAGTCTCAAGGCAGTTCGCCACGTCTGGCTCTGCGTTCTGCGCAGTACTGCAGAGGCTAAAGAAGAACCAAACTAATGGACTGGCCACCCAGCAAAAGGCAACAATTAAGTTATTGCAGTGCTTTCACTACCACTGTTGGTTTTTCTTTCAAGTTTATTTAAATAAAATGGCACACAGGCACAGATTTCAGAAATGTGAATTTCATTGAGATTTATTCCACAGAAAATTTAAATACAAGAGATTAAATAGAAAGTCTTGTCAAGTGAGACCCTGTGAAACTAAGTTCCAATCACTGAGCAATGTCTGATGGAATTGCTAATTAGATCACATATTTCTCCTTAGCTGTAGAACAAGGAATCACACCAATGATTCCACTTCTCATCTGCAGAACAAGTTTTCAATCCCTTTTGTAACTGGTTAATACAGTACAAGGTACAAATTCCTAGTGATGCTGAACAGAAACATTTATGTATTTATAAGCTAATATATGCCAAGGGAAAAAATGCCTCCAACTTTTATTTTCCCGATATTTATCGTCCGTTCCAAAACAGATGGTCGGAGGTAAGCCAGGTTATCTCAGACTTCTTGCGATGGGTTCAGTGGCAGAGACCCAAACCGCCTCGTATGCAGCGGAGTACCTATCCCACTGGCAGCCAGTTTTTTCCACTCAACTTGCTTTTTTCTCCTTGGAGCCGATCCAGCCCAGTTCAGCTCTTTGGTAGGAACTGAGGAACCAGTATTGATTTCCCATTTAAACCAATCTTGCGTAAGCCCACCGCTGCCTCCCTTGCTATGAATAGGGGGAGCGCTGGAGGAAACCAGCTGCAGCATTTTCAACGCAGAATTGCTTCTTCGAGCTGGACGTGAGCTGAGTTGCAAATCAGAAAAATAAAAAGCGAAAATGGCAGTGGAGATAGGCTTCCTTTTCAAGTCTGATACACATTCAGCGCTGCCTTCCTAGAGAGGATTCTCGGAAAACAGGGAATTTGCTTGTTAGAGCGAAAGAAGGAGATTCTTATTATAGGCTTCAGTGCAGTTGTCAGCCAAGATAACAAATCCTTGTACCAAAGTGGCCTTAGAACAGTGAGGCAATGAGGGCTTTCTTAAAAAAAAAAAATATCAAAATTGTGCAGCGTATTTTTTATGAAAGTGTGAAAATCTGTTGTAACTGTCTTTACTGAGTGTTTATGGATTTAAGCTGAGGACTGCAGTGATGTATGAGGTTTCTCAGGCTCCGTGCCATGACAGTTATGTTACCAGATTCTGAGTGCTCGGCAGGCGTCCATTGCAGTCGGGGAAAAAAATACCTCCTGCATGGATATTTTTAGGGACACGCAGTGAAGTTTTCCCACCTGCTTTAAAGGATAAATTAATGCTAATAACGTAGATACAAACTTTCCAGAGTCACTCAGCAATAAGCTTGAGATATCTAGGATGCAATTGCTGAAAAGCGGAACGTAGATTGGTAAAAAACTGGGAGTATATCCGGAAGTATAGCACAGCAATCATATAAAATGTTGAATTGTGGATTGAAAGTCAGAGAATATTTGACCGCTTCATGAAATTACCAAGATAGCCTAAAAATCCTCCTTATTGAGATCTCACTTAAAATGGCTCGGCAGCTCCATGCCCTAATTCGCTCGCTCTCTGTTCTTAGCTGTTCACAGTCTCTAAAACGGGAATCTATATCTGGAGTTTGTCAGGGACAAATTGTAGGAAGCTCTTGCATGGGAACAGGATACCTCGTTCTTCTCCTGGCATATCTCTGCAAAACACTTACAGTAACGATCCCCAGGCACCAGGAGAGTTCAGGCACTACTTGTTCCTGATTTTCGTTGAGAAACAAGCCACCAAACCCAGGTCATGACTGTGTTCTTGCCCCACATAAACACCATCGGTGCGGTGAGATTAGTCTGCTGACTGTGATTAATAAAGACTGAAAGGACAATTTGCAGGGGCCTGATGGATGGAGCAATTTCAAACTCTGCCACACGTATGTAGGAAACCAGAAACGACTGCAGCTTCCTGACTCGGCCTCCCCACTGCTCATTTGCAGGCTTTGTGCAGCCCAGTGAACAAAGCTGCAGGCTGCTTCCACGCAGGGCTTTCGACTAATGTGGAGAAAAGACCATTTTTTTCCTATCTTGCGAATACGCAAAGCAATTGGACAAAATGGAGTCCATTAGGATATTATGAAGCTTAGCTGTCAGCAACTATATTTTTGGGTCAGATGTTCTTTGTCAGAGAACTTTATGCCAGAAGATTTCCCAAGAGAAAGAAACTGAGAGTTAGGTGGATTATTTTCATGTAGTGGAATCAATAACCTGAGTTTCCTTGGTGAGTGGTCAGAAGAGCCAAATATTTGTAATTCTCAATTCTCAGGTATCCCCACCAGGGAATAATTAGCAGCCTAAGCTGCTGGTTTGATTGATGAGGTCGCTGACTGATTATTTCTCCAATTTTCCCCGACTTCAATTCTCGGAGACCAGGGTCAGTGAAAAGAGAAGTTCATTTTAGGTTTTCAGACACCGATATTCAGATTCTTTCTGTATTTATTAATATATTTTATCTGCATTTTCAAAGAGTGAATCCAGAGGCTGAGAAGGTAAAAGACTTTACAGGGATTTTTGTGGGAGTTTTGATGGATTTGTGGCATGTGGTAGAGATTAGAAAGAACGACAGAACAAGTTCTGGCTAGCAGAAAAATAGTCTGAGGAGGAGGCAGTGGTAATACTGGAGAGAGGGAGAAAGTTGTGGAAGGAGAGATGAGCACCAGAACGTTACTTGAGGTGTAGTGCCCAGTGAGAGAGAGGAACAGGAACAAATGTCAACGGGAACAAACCAACCTTTTGCTTTTTAATGTAGTCGTAAAAACTTACGTGCGAATAAGGAATATTTCAAAATGCGCCTCAGATACAAAATGTCATTCACATCTCCTATAAAAAAAAGGAAAAGGCAGTTGCCTGGGGCTATGCTAATTCTTTAATGTGATGGCATTCCTGTTAGGAGAGCTCTGTAAGCTTTCCAGGCTGCCAAGCATGCTTGGCGCCCATGTCTTCAAGCGCTATTCCTGCAAGGCTCCTGAGTACATTTTCATTTTAATGGGTTCTGAAGTCAAGCATCTCTGGCAAAGTTGCCCTCCTAAAAAATGAGTGAGAGCTCATGCAAGGGACAATGACATTCTTTAATATTTACTGCACTAAAAATAGCTTTTAAAAACAATACAAAGTATACAGAATGTTCTCCTTGTTCAAAAATGGCCGTTTTTAAGAGCATTTGATGGATGCAGTGGGCTTTTGGTAAGTACAGTTAATATATTCCCTCTATATATTCCTTCAGTACTAAAGAGCAAATTGCTTAATATGTAATCTTGAGTAAATGTTTCCCCAGTTACATTCACTTTCTCTTTTTGATATGCTTTATTCCTGCCTGAGTATTTTTCTCCTTTTAATATTCTCAGCAGGCTGGATTTATGAGCCTATGAAAGGAAAGAATCGGAAGCATCTTCTTCTGAAGCCAGCTGCAGTGGTGAACTTGCTGAATAGCTGACCCAGTACTGAATGATAATCATACAAAGAGCAGAGCAAGAGAAACAAAACGAGGCAAAATCACCTTCATTTTCCCCCCAAATTAGAAAGGACCAACAGCAAACAAAAAGACGTAGGGAGGGAAGAAAAGAAAAACAGGGAGAGAGAACCCATAGTTTGTTTCATTCTTCATTCTAACATCATTTCAACCACAAAGAGTGACAGTATAAATGATCAAACAACTGTTTGCTAATGCATTATAGATAGTCATACACAATATGGCAGCTTTATACTTGTATATTTACCCACCATGAATACAAAATATACTGAGTGACAGGTAACGTAGCCAAAGCTTCTACTCTCTGTAAGCATCTGTGTACTATGAATTATAAATGAGAGTCTTGTGTCCAAAGGTAGTGAGTAGTGTAGATAATGCCATCTGAGTAAATGAATAAATGTGAAACAGATGCTTTTTGCATTCAGGGCACACAGGTACAGCCAGGAAGCCACCAGTACAGATTATGGATGCTGGTGAGACAGCTGTTGTCTGCATCCAGTGCCAGGTGCATTCCTACCTGGGCTGCGCCAAGCCAGTAAAAACGGCCTCTGTCTTACTCGGTTTTGACAAGTTTCCAGAAGGATGAGGTATCTTCTTATGCAGATTCCTAAGGCACCTGGATTTCCTCAAGGCTTTCCTAAAAAAATCAAACCGGCATCCTTATTAGAAGAGGTGGAGAAATTGCTTGAACGGACCATTTAGTTTTTAACAGTCATAAAATACTTTTTCTTTGCTTTTTATGCAAGTCTCTTCTGGTTTGCTAATATTTTTTTATCTGAACAAATATTTCACCTCGAGATGAGATTACATGGCGTAAGAAATTACCGCTAGAAAGGCGTTAAGAATTTTCATGTGATTTTTTGTAATACATGTAAATTTGCTCATTTTATAAGCAGAGGGACTTGCGCTTGGACTCTGGTCAGGGGACTGGAGGGTTTCTGTTGTAAGTACAGACTGCCCCCTTGATACCTAACAGGTAGGTTGAACTCCCCAGATAAAACACTAAGCCGAACTGTGCCAACAGATAGTTTTTACTTGTGACACGCTACTACTGCTATTCTTTAAAATTCAATTAAGTTCATCATGCAATTTGGGTTTGTATTGCTCTTGCAACTGTTCTTTTTCAGTCTGATGCTAGAGTTGTGCTGTGTACATTTCCACGTTTGCCCAGGAAAAACTTCTGTCCTTTTCACTTGCAAAAAAGGAAGCCCTGAGACCCATTTCTCTCCAGATTTGTCCTTCACAAGTCAGTTGTGTCACATAGGGTGGGTGAAACAGTAGTTCCCAAGTATGGAATGAAAGTGTATACTAATACAGCTTTAAGAAGAAAACAAACAAATGCCGTAATAGAATATGTCTTTTTCTTGTTTAATCTGAGTACCTTGAACTATACAAAACTCTAAAAAGGAAAAAAGTTCCAGGGCCAAATAAATATCTGTACATATTCTAGAATGTAATTTCACTGCCTCTTGCATAACTGCGCATTTCAGAGAGAGAAAGCATAATCAGAGATTCCTGTAGAGTTTTACAAAAGCCTAAAGGGTAACATACAACTTCTCAGAACTCACCATGAAGGTATTTCAACCCTTAACAGGCTTTATCCAAAACTACTGGATACTGCAATAATTTCACAGCATTCTCTCAGAAGAAAGCTACTTTTCTCCCAGACCAAATACCCCTAGCTCCTCAAGCTTTTTGGCGGAGGTGGGGTCGGTCAGGGGGTTTGCCTGCCATTGCCAGGCTCTGATTTCATGCTGAGGCCGATCCAGAGAAATACAGCTGATATCCTAAAAGAAATTCTGCATTTATGCGGGTGTCACAGAGACATGAGCTTTGTAGCCCAAAAGCCAAGACTGAAACCTTAATCCAGAACAATACAGGTCCTGCTCTCCACTGTTTTTTTTTTTCCTTTTTTCTTTGTTTCATTTGCATCTGTGCAAAGCCAGCATAAACCACGGTCATTGTTCCAACTTGTCACTTTTACGTCCCAATTTTTCACTCCGTTTGCAAAAGTGGAAATGACCGTACCCCTCGCTGGGGTGTGCAACAGTAAGATACACGCAATCCAAGTAACAGGGACAGCCAGACCATTCGTGGTCTCTTAAATGACCTGTTATTGCCATTGCGATACCCCAGTATTTTTAACCCATTAAAGAAAGTAACTCCTTACAAGTTACCAGTTTTGACTTAACAAAGCAAGGAAATTCCAAACGATACAGCTTTGAAAGCTGTAGTACTGCTTTCCAAACAGCACTGGTTTTATTTGGAAACAGTAATTTTGGCTACAAAAATGCCATTAATCCACAGGTGGCTTGTTCCTATTTTTCTCCATGTCCTTTTCTTTGTTTCAGCAAGCTGCACTTGCATTTATTTCAGTGCAAATTTGGGGAGAAAAAGAGACCATGTAGGTTTTTAAGAAGTTTGAGAAGTAATTTGCAAAGCGATAGTTTCTGGTAATGAAGGCTGCTACCTTTGCCCAGGTCTCTCAGTATGATAAAACTGTTTCAGCATGTTAATTACTGAATAATCAGATTCCCTTGAAAATGTAACCTCAGCTTTTACTGAAATATGATATTCCTAAATTGTATCAGAGCTGTAGTACGGTCAAATCAACAATTATACTAAAAGAACTCCTGCAGTCTTTTCTTTGGGATGAGGCTCTATTATCTCAAAAGAATTAGGAAAGCATCTATGATGCATAGCCAATATGGAGACATTCGTCCCATTGGCCTCTATTATCCGAATGGAAATGAGAAAACGCTTCCATTACATTTTGCAGTGATCCATGCCTTTCTCTTTTTAAGTCAATAAACTATATCTTTCACCGTAGCAGTTTGTGCATGTGTGCAAAAATGACCTTTTGCAACTTGGCTGCTGCGACACGTGCCGAGAGAGGTGGTAGAGGAATTGTAAAAAAGAGATGCAAACCATTTTTTACTGCCAGGCACGTCCTACCATGGAGTAATAAAACGAGGCCTGCCAAGCCTCTCGCTACAATATCGTATTGTTCTTTGTATCACGAGTCCCTTCCCAAATCAGTTTTCCCCTAATCAGTTTAATTGCGGTTGATGCTGAAACCACGGAAAAGTATTATGAAGAGAAAGTCCCTCAGGTGGCTTTTGACCTCTGTGGAACCGCAGTCCCCTCCATCACATCGTATGTCTACATACCGCCTGTTCAAAAACCTCCTTGAAAAGAACATAAAATCACATCGATTCATAGAAGAGAGGGCATCGGGGGGGCACTCAGCGCTCGCTCTCTCTTTCAAAAAGAAGGGAAAACAAAGAAGACTTCAGAAAAAGTACTTTGAAACTGGTGAAACAATCTCCTAAATAACCCACCAGTGGGGAATAGCCCCAGCCACTGAGGACAGCACGCTGTTCAGCCTATCAACAAAAATACATTTGGCCTGAGGCAATGCTGAGGGCAAACATATCCCAGATGGACGAGAGAGGCCCGAATACCTTCAGAGATGAAAATTTAATTAGAGGAAATGTCACCGCGGTGAACAAAAGGATTGCTTTAGTGATTTTTCATCATTGTTTACTACAAGTGAAGTATAGCTTTAAGTGTTAGGACAGGCTAAGTACAGGAGTGTTCTTAAGGACTAGAACTGAGATGAAAGGAAGGGATGCTGAAGGTCAGAGACAATCGTCCACACTTGAGGACTGATCAGAAGGAGTAAATGATCAAATATTGTCAGAGAGCAATTTTTAATTGCTTCAGTGATGTCAAAAGGTGACAAAAGGTGTCCAAGGTGGTGCTTCCAAGCCACGAAGGAGGAAAAACTTGACCTCATGCTGTTGGTCGGTTTAGGTTTTTGTTGGGTGGTTGTTGTTGTGAGGTGCCGAGCATGATAGAAAGCTTGGGTCTCTCAGAAGTACACAGCCATCCCTGGAAGCTGAGATGGCTCACTGCCGCTTCACCTCTTTGATAATCCCCTGTATAATATTAATTCCGATTCTCGCACAAGTCAGGAGTGAAACTGCTGGAAAAGCAATATGGGAGTTGTTGCAGCAAAGTCACAAGGAATCAGCCCCCTTAAATGAAAATATGTGAGTTCTAGCACAAGTTCCGAAAGCTGTTTGGGATAAATTCAGAGAAAATAAGGCATAGCAACCATTACAGAAAGTCTGTCAGGCTATAGCATGTTCCACATTTGGATTTTACATTTTCAAAACGCAGAGTTGAAATTTTTGGTATGTGAATTTTTATATCTTTTTTCCCATTGAGCCTTCATTTTGTATTTTCTGCGGAAACGTTCTCCATTTAGCAGAACAAAATAATCACCTTAATTGAAAGGATGCACAGCATGCTTTTCCCATCACAGTATCAAAATAGTGCTAATATAGCACTATTTTTGTTTGCTGCTACGTAACAGGAATTACATACTATTACATGGGGTAAAAATAATAACTACAGAAATAGTAATTATTATCAATTATCTCACTCACAAATTTCACTCGATTAATCTGCTTAAGAAGATCAAGGAGACTTCTACCTATATACAACCGGAGAGGAGGTTCATTAAAATCTAAGTAAAAAAAGTGAAGAAAGCATTATACAAGTATAATTATATACATTTACGTATAAATCAGTTTACTCACTCGGGCTTAAAACAAAATAAAGAGCTCATTTGCCCATTTCCATTGTATTTCAGTTAATAAACCTTTTTTTTTCCACCATATTAGATCTTTGCTTGATCCCTTGGATTTTGCTCCTGCTGTTGTGATATGTGTTACACCTAGATGTAGATGGATTCTTTTCGTGTAGAAGGTACTGGGAAACTTCGAGTCTGCTGAAGATATTAGGGAACCTTCACACCGGTTTTAGCAGAATTTGGATCAAACCTCTGGAGTACCTTATTGACTTCCTACATTTACTGGGCAACGTGTGTCTTAAGTTGAGGTGCTTGATTTTGGTCTCTCTTGATGCTACTGTTTATTATCACCACTTACTCACGATTTTATATTCTGGCCCAAATAATCTCCCTAGATTTCGACTGACTGGAGGCAGTACGCTTTTGCTGGCAGTCAGAATTGGCTTTGTGTTCTCCCACGTTGTCTTATTAGTCCTTCCTCTTTTCCTCACCTGTTTCCTTGTTTCATTTTTTTTTCCTTTCCTTCTTTTTAGCAGATACAGTTCTACACAAAGTTTAATCATATGTGCAGAAATTTGTTAGATTGATGCCAAAGGGCTTGCCCAAAGGCAGGCTCTAAACACATTATTGTTTGAAACCTGTGACAGAGAGCCCAACCAGCCTCTGATTAGGCAACATGCCATACTAAGCAGATATTCATGAATCTTGGCAACCGAGTATGAAAAATCAGTTTTCTTGCCATCCTTTCCCTGTTACAGATGGTTATCTGGAAAACCATCCAAACAACAGAAATATACCATATGTAAAACAAAGCCTCTCTTTTTATTTCCAGGTTCACAGACTATCAGCTTAAGATTTCGCAGTATTTATTATTTTTATAAATCAAGATGAGCAAATGCATCAATATCCAAATGCATCCAAATTATGGAACACTGAAGAAAGCAATACTGTGCTTTGTGGGGGTGTGATCTTATTATTGATTCTGTGGACTTCTGGGTGATCCACTCAGGGCATAGGAACTGAAAGGACTAATTTCTTCTTTATCTATTTATCAACAGCCATAAAATGGAAGTACTGAAGTCAATAATGACAGGTGAAAACATGTAAATAGGTGTTTAAAGTAATATACCACCAAGCTGGATTAATATCAGATTAAATTACAGAGATTCTGAAGAGATATTAAAGGTGCAATAATGAAGCACAGACATCTATTTTACTATTTTAGTCTTAGCAAAAGGCTAGTGATGATGAATCCATCTTCAGCTAAAAGACAATTGTGAAGGGGAAACTAATTCTTAGTGTGTAGCCTTCTTCCTCCACTGATTATCATCAGCGTAGGTTGCCCACTATGTACTGATTACAGACTTGAAGTCAGTACGGTATGCCAGACAAGATGCAAGCCAAATAAACCTGCTTAATTAGATGTAGGTGACACCCTCTGCAGAGACATAGGAAACTTAAACGTAGGTAGGAAATACGTGTGCATATTTCCACATGTCATCTTTTATTGTGCTTCTTACTAACAATTATTTTTCTGCAGAAAACCTTTATGAAGTTATTTCCCCAGCAACTGGACTAGAACAGAGAAAACCAAATGCGCGAGAGGAAAACAAAAATTCATAAATAGGCAAAGGGCAACTCCTTAGTAAGAAAAAGAATTCCTAGGTATGAAACATTTCTGTGAGGTTTTTTATATAACTGTGGAGCTGCTTACATTTTTCAAAATATTGGGATGCCTTTTGCACTATACGAACCATCTTGTAAAGCTCCTACTCACACTGAGCAGTACCTCCCTCCAAAATACTCGATCTAAGTTCATTGAGACCACAAACGGGGGAAGGTAACTATCCAACAACAGGCAAGCACTCCAATGTACCGTTACGTTACTGAAACTGCTCACGTTACGTAGAAAGTAGAAAAAGGTGAAAGTCTGGTGCAATAGTTTGCGATGCACCACAAGTAAGAATTTTATATTCCTGCCATAAGGGCCATATCCTAAAAAAGCTCCTAAGTGCCAAAACCAGGATATATGAGAACTTTTGGCATGCAAGTCCAAAACTTCACTCTGAAATAAACCCACTCACCATCTGCATAAATCTAAAGGTAATGAAGCTCACTAGGTGCTCTCATCTACATTTTTTTTTGCGGATCAAAATCCTTTCCATCTATCTTTTTCAAAAATTACTTGACTGGCATTTTCCCCTCTTATTTGTCTCAGCATAATCATCGAAGTACAAGAATGTGTTTTACCTGGTGTACGCTACCATCAGCATGGTAGGATTTTTCTTTTTCTCTTTTTTTTTTTTTCATTCCAGGGTATGTCATCACGGGTATATTTTGAATATATCAACTTTACCACTTTTACCTGCCAAAAATTCAATTAAAAGAAGAACCCCCCAAACACACACATGAAAGTCTGCAATCTATTACTTTGGCTTAGGCGGACTTTCAATTGGATAATTAAGCAGTTAATAAGTGAAAGCTTTTCATCATTAGAAGATGCCTGAGAACAGGCTTATGGGCACAGGAAGGTTTGTTAGTTTGTGTATCTGCCAGTTAATAGGAGCAGAGCTCCTATGTGTGGGATAGGGAGGAGGAAACTATTACATGCAGCAAACCGTTTGCTTATTTGATATTATATACAGAAATCCATATGTTTGTTATCCAAAACTTATAATTTCCCCTAACATTTTATTTGGTTTCTAGAGTATATTAAATAACCGTGAGATGAAGAATGAGCTTAGGAGAAGGAACTATTGCTGGCCCTCATTTTTCCTTTCTGTATTTATAGCTCAAATCTGTACATCCTTGGAAACCTCCAGGTTCTGGTACTGTTTCCTGTGAGTGAGGACAACACCATCTAATAAAGATAGTAGTGCTCGAATATGGATAGTGAATAAATCTGATCTTAAGAAAAAGCTTATCAAATCCTAAAGGAACAATTTACTCATAAATCCTTTAATATGAAATTCACCTCAGCAGGCAAGCCAAGCACCGACACTGATGTTGACCGGAGGAACATTAACCCAGTTACGCCAAGTTAAACCAGAGAGCAAATAATTTCGCCCAGCTAAATCAGAGGACTGAGTTTTCGATGCAGCTCTTCTGTGGCTGCTCTATGCGGCTGCTTTAACCCATCTGCTAACTGAAATAATTACATTTTGCTATCAGAAAGAGCATTGGGAAGCTTAATTAATATTTGTAAAGCACGTTGACTTGCTCAAGCAGAAGATACTACCAAAGTGCAAAGTACTATTTCATATCAAATAAACATACTTTGACACAGATTGAATCAAAATGGGGTACATAATTCGGAAATGAGCAGTAATAGAAGCCATTAGATAATTCTTCTCACATTGAAGAGAAAAAAATCTTCTAAAATGTCTTGGCAGAAATCAATCACACAGAAAGTCAATTCACCTGCTCCGAAGACTCTGTCAGCAGAAATCACGTGGATTCAACTTGCCGCGTAACTGTGGGCTACAGGAACTGGAGGCTGTTGTTGTCACTGACAGAAGAGTAGCCAAAGCTGACCAGCAAAGGTATGCATCTCCCCACATTCCTGTTACTTCCCTTTGCCACAGAAAATGGCGCGTATGTCATCCCTGAGAACACTCTTAATGAAACAGAGAGAGAGAAACCATCACAATATAAACAAGTTAGTGATGGTTGTGTAGAAATTCCAGGTACCTAGGGAGCAAAATGAAGAAATAGAATTAATGGCTGGAAGTAAGAGAGTTACTGGAGATGTGTCGGAGGACGAGTACCAGTGAAGTGGAGGTACTGAACTATGTGCCTGCTTAGAAAAATTAAAGAAGAAAGTGACGGTGCAGAATTTATTGTAGGCTAACGGTATGAAAGTCTGTAAGAGGCAAAGAGAACTTTCAAAATCACTCTCGCTGAAGGATTTTCCAGAAATATATTCTCTCCCCTGTCCAATGATGTACAGATTCTCAGCTAATTAATGTTAGAATTATAATTTCTGTTCCCTCTGTTCCCAGGGAAAGGGGTAGCGAATACCCAAGGAAGGCGGTATAGCAATGGCAGCAACCTTAACATAGCAAAGAAGCAAGTTGGGATTAGCAACTACAAACCCCGAAGGTGGAAGCACAGATACAAAAAAGGCACGTGCTTTGGCACACTGTAAGGATACTTTCATGTGCATCCCATGGTCTCTTCTTGGAGTCAAAAGTTAGCTCCACCATGTGAAAGTAAAGTATCATTTTCTCTGGCTCTTTGCTAGGGGAACTCATAAATAAGACATCCTGTCCTATTAAATATCCTAACTATAGGATATTTACCAGGATATACATCCTATTTGAATGCTGGCATTCAAAGGTGAGTGATGGAAAAGAACTCTATCCTACGAGCATGTTTTCTCTGCCAGAAACAAATTCAGATTGGTATTTTCTTTTGGTTTTAGGAAAGAAAACTCACTCTGATCATATTACCTGGGTCCTTCGTTGCTAACAGAGTACACAGCAATGAATTTGAGGCCTTTACTTTCCTTTTACCTTGCCCTCAGATATTTAAAATCTTTTTATCTTTATTTTCTTTTCCCCTCTTTCATCCTTACTTCACATTTATATAACCTCCCTATAAGCTCCCCTGTGTCTCCGTCTCATCTCAGGTGCGTATCTTGCCAGTTCCGTCACATAAATTACTTCCAAATTCCATTGCAAAAGCTGCCCACCTAGTAACAAGAAATCATTGTTTTCTTTTTATTGCTCTTTCCATTTTAAGTAAATGGAAATACATATTTAAAAGTATTCATGAGAGGCAGACTATCGGTCTCTATATGCATTTCCTGCAATTCATTTTATGTTTTCATTGTGTGCTTCCAACATAGGATTTAGCTTTGACAAATGTAACTTCAACAGCTTACTTCTAAAAAAAGATGATAGGGAAGAGTTGGATTATTTTTTTTTTTAACAGAACAGAAGCTATATACCGAAACCATATGTCATTTTTTTATTTTGGAGTATGTAAAGATTCCTTGGTTTTAACTGACATCAATTCACATACTCCATACAACATGATTTTTTCTCTGTGAATCTTGATTTGAACTAGTAGCTTATAAAGACTCACTTGTATTTGTCATATTTTATTTGTTTTGTAAGGAAATCACGGGTAAGCAAACATTTCTTGGCCATGTGAATAACTGCTTTTTCAGTTTCACTCAAAACAAAAAGATAATTTGAATGAATCTGGGTTTTGCTCAGTTTTAATATTTTCTCTCTTGAATATAAAATTTTAAATCATTCCTCACTCGGATAGTCATGGCAGTTAGGGCAAAACAATGAGATTTAATAGTTAATCTGAAAATTACAATACTTCGGTGAATGAGTAAGTGGGAGGGTGGCAGATCAGGTTTCTATACCCCACGCCAGCGAATGGCAAAGTGTGCCTCTAAGTGAATGCAGGAATATCAAAGGGATACCGAGACAACTAACGAGCTCTGAACTGCTACATCTTACAGGGCTGAGCTGCCCTTTTAGGATGCAAAGATTCATTCAGGCACCAAAACTTTTTGTTTTTCACATCATAGGTACACTCCCCAACCTCCATAGATCCTGTGGTTTGAGGCACAGGGAGGGCGGGAGTGGAGAAAGCAAAGGAGAATACTTACTAGAATTTCTTTGCTTTTCAGGAAGATGTGCAACTATAGATCTGAAAAATTATGCTCAGCAACAGCTTTTATGGATTCTATCACTTCCTCTGGATCCGATGTGTTCTCTCCATGACTTATATTTTGGAGGTTAACTAACAGAGGCCAGAGCCTGAGGTAGGTCAAGGCTATCTGAAAGGTGTGTGAATAGTGTGCAAGTCTCTGAATATCACCATCACTGAATTTTTGGTCTCCTCTGAATCTTCTAGACTACTAAATCCTCCTTGTTCGGGTACCAGGAGAGAAGAACTCCCCTGGTCCTCCACTCTTCCACACTGGAAGAGTGAATCAGGTGACAAACGAACCTACAGAAAGCACCAGGAAACCAGACAGCTTTTCAAAACATTAATGATGACAGCTCCAATTTGAAGGCACTGAAAAAATAAATATTAAGTAAAGAAAGTTAATCTTTATTCACAGCATTCTCACAAATTAAAGGTTAAAAACAGGCAGTGCGAGCTCACTAGCAGTTGCCAGCTCATATTTAAAACATTGTCACATCAACTTATTCTTTTGAGATAATGTCACTACACTCACCCTATACACAAATGTTGCTTATTTCCCTTTGCCATTTATTCAGCTTTGTGGCAGTAATTAGCAAAAGACCGTGATTGACTCAGAGAAAACTGGAGACATAAAACAGGAGCATGATGTGAAATGAAATTTCTATTATCATATTTACACCTTCCTCTTACATTTCACTGTACAAATCAGAACTAGGAAGAGGAATAGTGGAGGTTTTTTTAGATTCTTAATAATCTTTTCCTGCTTGTTTCAATTTTGCATTTCACATTCAGAGTTTTTTCTGCCCTCTGTCCTTTTTCCACTCAGTTGCCTGTTTACAGCAATTTTGTTCTATCTAAATATTAGACTCCGAGTTCCCAAGGCTAGCTAAAAAGCTCTTAAACGTCCCTTGAAGCTACTTCTGCTGCAGATTTCTGCATCCATTAGTTGCCCTGATACAACTATTCTTAGAGCATTACTGAAACGATCAAGCTCAGAAAAATAATTTCAAGAAAGGTTATTGTTATTTGTTCTGTTTTAGCCATACAAGCACAGCATAAGTAATTGATCCAGCATATTTTAGAAAGAACTTCAGAAGGTCATACAAGAAGGAACATGACACCAGAGGTGGGGTATGGCAGGAACCTCCCAAACTAGCTTTATTCTCCGAGATTTTAACAGGGAAGCTCAATTTCCAACTGAAGTTCAAACTTCTTCAAGTATGAACTTCCCTCCCTCTTTTCCTGCCATCCCTGGGGCTTCCATGAAATGAGGCATTAAAAAAAAAAGCAACAAACTCTGCAATTCACAGGAAACAAATGACTTGTGATTCATAGCCTGATATCCTGCTTCATACTTAATTGATTCCAGTTAGGCGTAGCAGGACAGTAGTATTCTGCATTTTATGGCCTAACAGAAATGTCAGCCATCTGTTTGCACCTGCTGAAGTTGCTACGGATAAGTATTACAAATCCTGTAAGCGCCTGGGCCTGCACTTCCATACCAAGAAAGTGGTTTTTGTTGATGACTGTCAACATGAAGGCATCGATAACTGATGCTAGAGACAAGCTTGAGAGGGAATGCTCCCTCCCATACGAACGACGTGAACATTTTCAGCTATACCTAACCTTCAGAAGGACTGAACAGACATTTAGTTCTTGCAATTTTGCTATTAAGTTATGGTGAATGAACTAAAGTGTAGAGTCTATATTACTTGGGACAGATGGGAAATTAACATGTCATAAAATTCATAAAAAAAGTGGTTGATGATGCTGTCTGTCTCAAGAAAATAATTACATAATGATTCCCTCCTTTGAGAATACCAGCAGACTAGGTTAGAGAACAGCCAGTTCTCTGATTTATCTAATAGCGATTTTTTAGAGGTTTGATATCCTTCAGGTAAGACCTTTGTATTGTTAACTTACTCCTTTTACTTACAGTTTTAACCCTTAGTGATAAATTTTTAGATGCTTTGTGTAACTGAGCACTAGTGAAATCCAAGTTATGAATCTTGTTTCAAATATTTGCTGTAATTTAGAAACTGATTCTTTTCTTCCAATATTTCTTGATGGTTAGAAAAATGTACAAAAATATCTTTTTTGTGACTGACTTCATTGTTTCCATACAACCTGAAATGGTTGCAGGGTTCAGCAAATTCACGAAGAAGAGCTTTGCCATTGCCTTTAGCAAGTCAGATACTGAGCACTAAAGATAGATGGTTAGAAAGCGAAGAAGAAAAAAAAAAAGCAAAAGCCAAGCAGGTAGCAGGTACTTACTCCTGAGTACAGGATATTTAGACCACTAAAGCCAACTGAAATGCTTGGAAAACTTTAGTATTCTTAATTCATTTTAAAATGTACATTCAGAATGAAAATTTATACATAAGAATAACCCTTTTTGGAAAATACATACCGCAATATTTTGGTTTGCTTTCTATTCCAGTATAAGTCTTAAATTTTTGGAGGCAGGTGTAAAATGAGGGACATGTAGCATGGTCTGACTCCGTATCTATGGGGAAGACACTTGAGCGTAAGGCCAAATGAGCTAACTCATCCTCTGGGAGACCAAGATCTTGGCACACTCCTGCGAGACAGTTTTAAACCCACCCTTTTATTGAAATGGACTAATTCCAGAAGAGCTATTTTTTTCCACCTGCCCACTTTTTGCTAAGAGATGAAAGTCCGTAATTTGCTTCATTGCAAATTTTGCCAGGTTGGTTCAAATCAATCTCATCTGCAATTTAGACTAGAAAAGATAACTTTGCAATGAAATAAATGATGGATGTTTATGGAGTTGTGTCTAGGTTTGCTGTCTACCATTTGTGGGAAACTTTCCAGTAGCTGAGGGATAGTGTAAGTTGTTGAACTGAGACACGGTAAATGCGTCAGGGTTTTCCTCTAGAATCTGCAAGATTCCTGTGCTTGTGCTAATGTTCAGATATTAAACTGGAGTATAATAATGAGTTTATCTGCTTTGGAATTATAAATACAGAAAAAATGTCTATAAGCCTGAAGTTTAAGGACACTGGTGCATGTCAGGATTTTTCATTCATATCTTATGAATTGTTAGCAATGCAAAAAAATTAATTTAACTTTTCCATTTCTTTCTCCCAGAACTCTTCTTCCGTTCTAGAGTACCAAAGACAATCATTATACCTTTCAACTTACTCATAAAGCTAAATAACATAACACAGAAAAGACAACACATTTGACATCTCCTTTGTGCAAGAAATTCAACATTAAAAGCTGCAATGAATGGAGTAATTCACTTGAGAGTGACAGACCACAAGATACTGCGGGCCTCCAATACAGATAAATTTTACAGCAAAATAAACCTGGCGAAGAAGATAAGGTTAATAACATAAAATCTATTTATTTGCATTCTTTTATTTTTATTTGGGGAATGAGAAAGTTCCCCTACAAATGTTCTCCTTTGGAAGGAGGGATCTCCCTCACCAGTTCTCAGAAAAGCCCTTGCAGTGGCTCCAGGGAAGCCTGCAGAAGGCTGTCCTCCAACGCTAACTACGAAAGCAGGAACAAATACCTACCTGCTTTTTGTCTGCCTAGAGCTATCCATCATTTTAACATAATATAATCAATCATTAGAGGAGTTCAAATAGCGAATAGTCATTAGAAAATCAGGGATAAGGAGAGCTGGCTGGCTCAGGTCAGCACGGCTGGGGATTAAAAAGAGAGGGAAAGGAATTACAGTACGCAAGGAGGCAACGAAGTGTTTTTATCAGGCAAGCGTTTCCTGCCAGAGCAGGGAGTGGGGGAGTCACTCACCCTCCTCCTTCTCTGCTCCCCTTACGCTCAGATCTGGAATGCTGCCAGATCCCTGCTCTGACTCTTGTGCCACGAGCTGGAAGGTGGGATAATCATGTTTTGCTGGGTAGGACCAAATTGTCTTCTGCCCCCCACAACAGGACAAAAAGTCAAGGGCGACTTTTGGCAAAGTATAGGTTTACCTCCAGGTCCTAAGAGCAGACGGCCAGAGAAGAGCGGGCAGGCTGCTGGCAGTCTCAGGAATGAAACCAGTGGTTTTGCGGTACCTGGAGAAGCTCTACAGTGGTTTCTGACACATGCTGTTGAGTGTGCTCAGCTTACAACAGGCATGCTCGTGTAGCCGTATCCATACAGCCCAGGGAATGCCCATTCTCAGTGCGCATCACAGGCCCTCAAGTGCTGGCCCCAGGCAGAGGGCAGGAGGTACTTGTTAAGATGAGCAGCACGATTCATACTTGTCTGTCTCAGGATACGTTCATCTGGGAGGTGGGGGCGATTCTCAGCTGAGATCTTCTCCGCAGAAAGAATGCTTTTCTGAAAATCCTTTTCTCTTAAACCTCTCTGAAGTTCTCAGCTTCTCCAGGTATCTCTGATTCCCATGTTTACTCGGGACACAGACAGACGCTTTTTTTCCAGGCACACAAGAGTGACTAACAGTGCTGTCACTTACAGCTGGCCATCACCACTCCCGAGCTGCAAGTTACAAACCACAAAACTCACCTGGCAAAGTGGAAAGTCAGAAGTGTCTTATCTGCACCAGCGCAGTCAAATTACGTCAAAAAGGTGTAAGGCAAAATGCAAATTTGGGCATTGCAGTGCATGAAGACACACCCAGATGACCACTGTATGGAATCACACACTTTCTGCATGGGAGTAGTGGCTCTTATGATATTTAAACTACTCCAGCTCCTTCCAAAAGGAACGTCTGACTGTTCCCTCAGTTGCCTTGAAATCTGGTAGGCACGGTAAGAACGAGGGGCCAGATTAATGATCCAAATATGCTGTCACTTAAACTAAGGACTCACAGTACCGTCACCTTAGACGCACAGGTATATAAACACACACACATCAAAGCTTTCCCAAAGACTGACAGATTCCGTCAACTTTGCATACACAGATGACATTCAATCCATTATTCCAACCGGTTCCCAAAGGTCTCAGTCATTCAAGATTTATATCTCAGCTTGTTGATGGAATCCACTTCATTTCTGGCAAAGAAATACCGAACAAGGAAACTAGAGTTAAGCAGTTCACATAGATACGAACTTAACCCTTTGGAGAAAAGCTTTTGTGCCATATTTGCATTTAGCTGACAAAGTTCAAGGAAAGCTATTTCTGTACCCATTTGCCGGTGCAATCTATGCAATCATATGCTGAAATAAGGAACATAGGACATCTGTAAGATGGATGCAACTCTTGCCATCATATCTACGCAATGATTACTCAAAGACCATCCTCACAGGTTTTCAACGGTCAGCGTTTTCAGGAAAAACAATTCACTATGCAGGGAATTCATATGCAAGATATAACTGTACCCAATTTACTAGATGAAAATTTCCACTGATTCTTGACAGATCCAAAGAGCAAAACAGAACATTTTCAGGGCCCATGGCTTTTAGAGGCTCAGATATTGTTAATATTCTTTATACTCTGGAAGGGCATAAGACAACTAAGCCTGACTTAATTATAGATTATCGATCTATTTATTACTAGAAACAACAAAGTTTTTTCAAATTCATGGTCTGACTGTATTTTATAAAAAAAATATTTCTTTGCCTCCTTTAGAAAGGCTTTAAAAGCAAGAGTGAGGTTCCTGTGATTTCTTTTTTATAAAGCCTTCTTTTTCCTGCCATGTGAATGATACCCTGAACCTTATTGTTTCCTGACAAGACTGCAGCAAAGCCATTTTTTTTCTGTGATGAACATAACAGCTGTGTCACCCGGCATGGCTTTGCTAGATGACCTCTTCTCTCACCCAGACGCCAGCAACCTGCTCCACTGCCGGTCTCTCTCTGAACGTAACCCACAGCAGCGGTGATGGACATCATGAGGACTACACAACTTCTCAAACTGGAAATCAGCGAGTCACAGAATCACTGATCTTTCAGGTAGGGGAATAAATATCAGAATTTTTATGGTGACTTTGATCATCATTAACAGTTCAGCTATTTCCCATTACTCTACAGTATAAGGAGGAGAGTCTAAATAAAGTTCAGTCCCTGTGCAGCCCAACAGTAAGATCCTTTAGTAGTCGTAATATATATATAAAAAAAAGAGTTCTGTTTTGCATACTCCTTCTGTGGGTAACCCTTCTAAGGAGTTCTTTAGGTCATTTTTTATTCCTTAGCATTATTTCCCAGAACAGACTGTTTAAGAAAGACAGAATCACCAATACTCAAAGCAAATTAACATATACAATACATGCACGTCACTAAATTTAAGCATTTGTATTAGATTTAAAACAAACAGGCAGTTTACTAACCAGATCAGTACAAACGCTGTCTCTGTAATCGAGTTGGCACCAGTTCACAGAAAATATAATTTGAAAAGGTTCACATTTAAATGAATCTTGCTTTTCATGCTCAAATGTCACTCCAGACTCCTAGGATGAGGTATTAACCCCTCATTCACTTATATTTAAAGATACTCAGCACTGAGCTTGAATAACCTTGACTGCACTTACTCACTAAAATATAAAATTAAAGAAGAAACCAACCCTTCCTCCCTGTGTTGCAGTCACTTAGAGTTCTAAGAAATACCAACCCCAAATAGGTAGATAAACCCACAGTTTGCAGCTAAACTTGTGCCCTTAGACTTCATCCGGGGTGGGAGAGCCCAATCCCCGCCTTTCTCAATTATGTCGACGTAAATGAGCCACTTAACCCCTTTCAAGCAGAGTTTGTTCCCCCCTTACTCTGACAAAAGCCATCACTAAACCATATCTCTACACACTATGTCTTCCCGTCTTTTAAATACCGCCAAGGGAAACCGAGCAAAGGGAAGTCACATATTAATACGCTGCTTCCCACAATCAGACCTAAACATGTGAACTTGTACAGGCATATAAAATGCGTGTACGTAAGTACATACCAACCCCCCTGCAATGAGCAGGNGGAGCTCACATTGCCGGCTCAGCTCCAGGTTTTCACGCACCAGTGCCCCGAAGCCCTTCTCCTCAGGGCTGCTCTCAATCCCTTCGTCCCCACGAGTGGTCACACTGACCTCCTGCACAGCCACTGCTCCTTGTGAGGACGACAGCAAACGGAGCTGCAAGCCGCTCTGGCGGCACTCAGTGTGAGCTCCCAGGGGCTCTCCTCATTCTTCAGACCTGTTTGCCTTATAACTTTTTTAGCAGGGTGGTACGGTACTCCTCATTAGTGGAGCTTTTGAATTACTGAAAGGCTGTGTAACATTTAATTAGTCTTTATCTTTACAAGTAATAAAACGAGCACCTTTTGGTAAAAGAAGGTAGTCTCCAGCGTGCTGCTGGATAACAGCAAGTTTTTGATTTTCTATTCAAACAGCTATCAAACAGATTATAATTTTAGCTTCATTATTTGGCTAATTCACATTTCCTTAAAAGACACATGAGAGCAGGTTTATAAATATTGCAACAAAGAAATACGGAGTCAAACAGTAAGAGGGGTTTCAAAGCTGACAGACGAGAGCAATAGTTGTAAAAATACAGTTTGTATTACCTGCAAACTGTTTGGTGTTTGCTAGTTTCATTTAAACAGAAATATTCAAGAACTTCTGATATTTTCGCCATTTACCTGGTGATTATTGACACACCACATCTTTGTTTCCAATCATCTTCAGTATTATTGTATGATTTTCACATATTGGAGGTCTTCTTCCCATTTTTAACAAATTTCCAGACTTTGTCAGACAGCCAGGCTGCAAAACAAAACAAAAAAATACAAAACCAACATAAATTTAACAGTTCCAAATTCACTTCAAATATAGTATCAAGAATGGCTTCTCCCAAAGACATATTGCTAATTATTTCTCAAACCATGACTGTAAAATTTGCTCGCTGAAAATCTTAACTCAGATCTCACAGAAACTAGAGTAATGCCTTTTACTACCTGAAGATATTTTGGATTCACATCAGTAAGCAGATCATCAGGAAGAACTTCCTGACCATTGTCTAGTACCTGCATAGAAGCAGCATAGGGAAAACTACCGTGATTAGTTCTAGAATATTTAGTATGTGAAATAAGTTAGGACTGAACTAGAGGATATTTTCTTTTGTGAACAAAAGAAGTATTTGAGTAAAATATGAGTATGTAAGATTAAGTCTTGAGGTAGAATCACTTTACCCTTTTTTCTTAAGCATTGTTTTGTAAACAAACCCAGAAAATTAGAAAAAAGAAAGTTTTGGTTTTAGGATATCAGATTGAGATTTTGATATTTCAGTAGTTTGAATAAAAGTTGATGTAATGAATCATTTAAGAATTTAAAATTTTTCTGATGTTCTTCACATTCACAATTCTCCCTTAACTGAACATTTGCTACTACTCCTCCCTTCCCATTTATCCAGCAAACTTGTTCCAACCAGGAGTAAGCAGGTGCCAGTTTTAACTCCTGCAGCCCAGAAAATGGTATGCTTTTATGCTTTTGGCACCTGCAAAACTTGTCCCCGCATGCACATGCCGCTACAGACCACTTGCTTGTCTTGAGTCAGCAGGATCATGCCCAGCAGCTTACGACTGCCGGGGTCCAAACCGAAGTCGGGAGCAGGAGCAAGAGAGAGGGAGACTGTCTCCGAAGCAGGAGGACACCCACCGCAGCTGTTGGCCTGGCTCTCGCAGCTCTGCAGGGTGGGCTGCAGGTACTGCCTCTGCTTCTCTGCTCCTCTGGTGCCCCTCCAGCTGAGCAGGGGAGACGCCTTTTCTCCTCCCAAGTGAAACCGCAAGCTCTCATCATAAAACATCTGAAAAGAGAGGTAGAAAGAGGTTAGAGAAGGAGGGACTTAAAATGTGCTACTTGGGAACTCTTCTTTTTTCTTTTTTTTAAATTTTATTTTAGAGAGATATCCCTGACGGTCATCCTGATCCACTTGCTAGAGGTTCTGAGTATAACATAGAGAAGAATTTCACTAGAGAAAATGTAACCAATCCGCTCAGTGTTTGATTTTTAAGACTGTGAAATACGTAAACTGTTCATAATCTAAAGTAGAATGGGGTAATCTCCATTTTTGTGACATTTCATAGAGTCATACAACAGATCACAACTACAAACCCCAAAAGCACACTCAAAGACACACGCACATATACATTAATAGATCTTTGGGACTAAGCCATGCTAATTCATAATTCTAGCTGCAGGATTCTCCAATGTTTAATGATCAGACTGAATAAATGCAATTAACATCTACTTTGTGCGACAGAATAAAATTGATCTTGTCTAATTCAGCTTTTCAATCTAGCTACCATTCATCAGACTGAAAGTTTGTTACATTGGACAATTTGCTGCAGAATAAATACTACTTTGTAAAGTAATGTGACGTGAATAAATATTTTGTAACAATAAAAAAGAGCGCTTAGCTTGACTAAAGAAATAACAGAGCACTTGTCTTTCCAATATACTAAGATGCCATATGGAAAACAAAAGAATTTCCAGAAAACCTTTCTGGTGACATATTGAGGTCAGTGTGAATCTGTTTCTGGCAGTGCCAGGATAACATTTGCAAACTCTTAAATTATGGGTGTTGTGGAGAAAAAAATGCCTGATCGTATTAAATAATTCTCGTAGCTAGTCAAGGTCGTGTAAGTCCTCTTGGCAATGGACTACGTAGACGACAAATGTTGCCTCCACCATACGGCTGATTGAGGAGCAGGTAACCCGTTTGAGTTACCTCTCAAATATTGGGTTTGGTTTTTACGAGGCATCTTCCATTTCCTTTTTGACAACTCTTTTGATCTATCCACTTCCCCATTCCCCTCAAATTTCAATGCAGTCCTTCAGATTAATATTCCCTAGGATAGTAAAAGCAGAGTATATGCTTTGGTTTCTTTAGGAAAAGGAAAATTAAGACTACAAGCATAGAAAACTTAATTATGTTGCTTTCTGTTTGACACTGCATAGCTTGTACATGTACACAGAAAATATTTCCTACCTTAATACCATTTCAAAGATATGAAATGGCAATTATTCCCTGAATTCAGTATTTGTGAACATTCAAAATGTGAAAGAAGACTCTGTAGTGCAGAACAGGGTTTTAATCAGTATTTGGTGTAAAAAGAAATTATGTCATCCAGATATGTAGTAAATAAAATACATTAGGTAAAAATGCCACTATGAGTATGACATTTTTGGAACTAATCTCTAATAGCTATAGTTGTAAATGCAAAACCTTATCTAAACAAAGCAAGTAGTTACTGCTTAATGCCTGCATGACCTCGAATAAATAAATGATGTTAATGACAGGTGGGAGGACACAAACAATAACACACCATTGAAACTGATGTCTCCACCTTTCTTTTTGTTTTGTTTTAGAATAATAAAAACCCCCCAAACATTTACATTCTAAACTATAGTGGCAAACCTTTTCTTTGCACAGTGTAGAGTGACATAAAATGCAACAACGTACGGTAAGAAAGCAAGCCAGCGGGATGCAAAGGGATTCATTTTCACTGTCTCCCTGCATTCACTGGAGCAGCCTCAACAATGTCTCCTCTTGGGCTTTTTTCCTCTTCTGGGTTCTACATTTACACACAAGTTCAGCGTCTTTCTAGCTGATGAAATAAAGAATGCGCAAAGGGAACATTTTATTTCTGCTTAAACATAAAAGATCTGGGATACAGGGCTGCTTTTTCTAGCCTTTGGTCAATGTATGCAATAAACAACAGCTGCCAGTCTTTTGAGAGGTTATAGTAGGCTCCACATTTCTAGGAGCTGGTAGAAAACATTTTCCTGAAGTTCACACCTGTGATAATTTAATTTTTAATCAATAGAGCTGGTCAATAGACAATTTTTTTTTTTCCTTTCCTGGACAGTAAGGAGATAACAGGGAATATTTTGGTATTAATAAAATCTAATATATATAAATACAATTTGACCTAGAGAAATGCCAAAAGAAATCTGAAAGCAACATCAAGATAAAACATCTATAAAGATATAGCAACTAGTATCCTACCAGTGCCTGTTAGATTTTTAAAGCTACTGGTTTTGTGAGAGCTATAGGTGTGGAGGGAGAGGTGGTCGCTTGTTCCCTGTTTGTTTGGTCAAGGTTTCATTACTGCTTTTCCAGTGGCCCTGTTCTCATAACTGGTTAAAGCTTTAACAAACAAGGATATTATTTCTATTTTCACATTGCATAAAGCAGATTAAGTAATATGGAAAAGTGTAATGAAAATTAAAATAATGCCTGGTAAAGCAATTTCCAGCTGAAGAAGGTGTGAGAATATTGGCTTCAGACACGCTGAACAAGTATTAACTGAAAGAATCTTGAGAAATCTGCCTTTTTAGCAGAAATCTGCCTTTTAGTTTAACTATGGCTCAGTGCAGAAGATGAGAGAAAAGTTCTCAAGAGCAGAAAAGGCACAACGTAATTTTACAACTAATTATTAAAAAGAAGACACAGTTAGAAATACGATTACTTGCTACCATCACCTTAGGATCACTACTGCCAAGGTAGACTAATAATGCAATTACTTTTAGAAGAAGTTCTTATTTTGCTGAATTAACAGAAACTGGTGGATGTACAATTTAATATGCAAATTGAAAAAGGGGGTTGTAGAATTCTGGCAAGAATTCCCCTTTTATTTGTGTGTGCTCATTATTTTAAAAGGAATCTAGACACATTTCTTCAACTTAACTAACTCTTCTTTCTTTCTATCAAGTAATGGCTTCTCGTCATAATTGCTACCAATTGAGATTTCCAAAATTGCTGAAGGGAGTTAAGTGTTCGATTCACTGTGAAAGCCAGGGGGAGAAGAGTGTGTTACACTGAGTTTGAAACTCACACACGTTCACCCTCACACTGCGAAATAAATGCCACCTGGATTTTAATAAACCTTTTTTTATTAAAGGATTTTACAGTATTTAGGAAATGTTTCAGATTTAAAAAAAAAAAAATCGTTGGATTTTTTAGGTAAAAGGAAATCGCCATCAAGGATGTTCCGATTCTTTTGGTAGTTCTCATACCTGAATCTCTCTGTTGAAGACTTTCAGCATTACAACTTGATTTTAGATTGTTTTAAAATATTTAATTTTTTAAAAAAAATGAGGTATGGCATAATTTTTTCATGTCATATGACACTTGAACTATATTGTTTTAAAACAGACTTGAGATCCACTGTAAGATAATTTTTCCATTTAGAAGGTTTTTAAACATTTTAAAATGTATTTTTACTGTGTATTAGTGAAAGAAACCAAGCACTTGGAATAGTTCCACAGATATGTAATTGTGTCGAGAGATGACGCTGCAGATGGGAGGATGAAGAGTTACTTCTAGCTTAGGGATAAACTGTTATCTGAAACATGGCAGTCAGACTTTAGTCCTTACTTCCCCTATTGGGGAGTTTTTCATTCAAGCATTTCATTTCATTTCATTCATTTAAAATTGGAGTAGATGCTAAAAGTTGTTTCCTACATTCCAGCCTGAATTATTAAGCACTCAAGCATAAGCACTTGCTTCTTTTTCCCAGCAGGAGAAAACCCGTCGGTTTGAGCTGAAGAGCAGCCCTAAGGTCCATAAGGTCAGACACTTCATTTTTGTGCTATCTGCTGATACCACATAATACCGAAACCTCTCTGTGCATCCAGGTTATTAATGCAATGTCTGGAGATTGTTTTAAACTGCCCGCTGCCATTCTGACTGGTATTTTTACTGTCAGCTTTCCAACAGAAAATGCTCCTGGAAAATGTCATAAAATTTTTTACTCTCTCCTTAAGACCCAGATGTCCATTCCGGGTTAGAGAGAGGACATTCCTGGAAAACTTACTGAAGGTAGGGAGGGACTTGTTTTCTCTCTTTAAGATAGGGGGTATAGTTTCCTCATGAAACATAGCTGAAGGAAGAGGGCTGCTCGATTTTTCTAGATTAAGCCCAGGACTGAGTTGAAGCTGGTGCTCACGCATCCTGAGGGTATGGGTTTGTTTAGTCATTACTTTTTTTAAGAGCGTGCCTGCACAAATGCGTGGAAGCACATCCAGCGGAGTCAATGTTCTGGTTCTTCCTCAAATGTCCTTAACTGAAAATAGTTGCTACTGCGGCATTTGTGGTGAAGCTCAGCCTTGGGTAAGACATCTTTAAAAAGTTAACGTCCTGTAGCTACCTGCTGAAAATCTCAGTCTTCTACAGACAAAGTTTTAATGAGATATGCTTCAAAGTCAATTTATTGATGCGTGGGGAATCTTCTGATTAAAAAGGAGGCACCTATGGAGGTCAGGTGCCTCCAGAGTTAGACAGTAGTTGAGCTGGATTTTAGGATTACAGTTAGGATTTAGGTGTCTAAATTTCATCTTCAGGCATCAAGTTGCTTCCTTCAGAAAGTACCAGGTGGACTAACCAGCCCTAGTTACACCGACAGAAATAATTTTACGGAACATGCCCTCAGCAATGAAACCTTCACAGTCATGAAATTTATGAATTTTCCTGATTGGCTCAGGTAAAGGTGAAAACCATTTCAATCAAACGGGATAAATATTTGATCTTACTTTGCCAGGTAAAAGCGCACTTCGCTGTAAGTTGTGCTTTCAAAACTTACAAGAAGTACTTTACTTACAGAAAGTGTAGCACTGTGCCTTCACTGTCCCTGCCACAAGGTGTGTGTTATACTACTACCTCTCTGCACACTCATCAGCATGTGGTTAACAGAAAGTTGATGAAGAGATGGGAATTAAAAAATGAAACCTTTAATAATCCTAGATATCCACAGAGTCCTAACAGTGCTTAGCAACATCATGCATTTGGTGATATCACCAAAACCAGCGAATGGCAAATTTAGGATTTGCTATCTATTGTGAAATCCAGTTGCAAGGTCTGCAGCTTTCCCGTAGCTACTGTCCTTAAGATGTTTTTCCTTTTTTGTATTTTTAACCATTTGATATACATTTTACTCCTTCACTTGATCTGATCCTGCTCAATGGAAGGTGTTAGGATTTTCACGGCTGTGGAATATTTTCAGGCCAAAAGGCCAAAAACTCCTCTTGAAATTCTCTCGTGCTGTTTTCAGTTGCCACAGGACCAGGTCTTGGGAAATGAATACGATGGGACCACATATTCACTGATGCCATAAGACCTAGATCTTGCAAAAATATATCTCATTGATTAAGAGCGCAAATCTGAATTTCTGAAAATAGCTCATGTTGCTGTAACTTTCAGCAAGTTAAAAGATAAGGCTAGAAGGATATGTACAAAGAGACCTTATTGCCCTCTCTGACCATTTTTCATGCTGATTGACCATAAAATAGCTTGGAATTGGAAGTTATAGGGCTACATAAGTGGTTGTAGGACTGTATCAATGCGCTACTTCTCTTCAAGCTAATTAGCTCTGCTAAGCACCGTCAGTACTGTCCAAGCATAAGTTACTGCAAATGCTTATTCCATATGAAAATATTAGTATGTACAATAAAAACAGGAATGCCTTCAATCTGCCCTAGAATCTTCTTTTACACAGAAGCCCGTATCTTTATCGTTGAGTTCAGGGTCTTTTTGGTGTAGATCATATCCGTTACGTAAGTAAAACCGAGGAGCGCCAGCTACTTCACGTATTAGTAGGAATCTAAGAAGTAATGTTCATGTCAGTAGGAACAGCAGCTCAATTCATCTTACTATGCCCAATCACAACCTTGTATAATAATGCTGTGCTCCCCCAGAGAGGAACAGAATGTTTCCTTTTGTCTTCATTTAGTGTTCGCCATTTACCCTTTATAAATAATATGCCGCAGTTAGGAATCCTCATGCTGCTAAAATTAAAACACTGTTTTCCTTTTGGCATCCAGGGATCTGCGAGACAACACAAAGAACTGGTGCGGGTGACCCTTCGCAACGAGAAAAAGTTGAAGGGCTGCATTTTAGGCTTGGCTCCTAATCTGCCTTTTAACAAATGACACATTTGTCTTTTACTGCACACACGATGCGCCTTGCTCCGGCGATGTCCCTGCAATACCTGCGGGGAACCTACAGCAAGGGAAGAGGAGACTTTAGGATCATATATCTTACTCTGAGTATGCAAAGCTGTAGAGGAGGCTGCTGCAACCCGGGCAGCCTCCAAGGAAATATTATTCATTATGTATTTACAGTTATTGGATTAAAACTTTGTAATGTGCTCTGTTCAATTAATAATAATACAGAGCGGAATGAGCTATGAAATGCATTGTGCCTTTTAAAAGATCTAATATAAGAAAAGACAAGCAGTTTGTCCTAATGAATGCATCTAATTGGTGCACTTTATTATAAAACACTGGAACAGCATTTTTCACAAGGCAGTTCTATTTGTAACAGGCTGTCTCCAGCACGTCAGGCTGTAATAAATGTGCTGCAGACTAGAACTGCTGATTAGCATTTCTGGAAGCCCGGGAAGTTAGTGTAACTTCTTTGCCATTGCAGAAAGACTTTCGGAATCCTTGCGGAGGGACCCGCAGCATTGCGATCCGTTAGGGATACGCTTACGTGACCGACCTTCTGGAGATCTCTGCTTCCAGCCCCCGGGAGGCATGCGCAACTGCGGTAACCCAACAGCCAAAACAACAGACGAATCGCTACCACTTTGTTCTACCCCTGGTGACTTCCCCCGTATCGGTATACAAAAGAGGATTTCAATAAATACTGTCTTCAACAAAGTCGAGTTTTCACAGCAATAACTTGAGATAGACATCTGGTTTATGTATGACTGTAACTCACTGTCCACACCATCCTTTGTTCATTTTTGATGAATGTAAAGAGGAAGAAAGAAAGGATGCACATGCAAGATTTCTTTTGAGTTATAAGAAGAAACAAAAAGCCCTAGAGGCACTTCTGAAAACACACCTTAAAGCCTCAGAGGAAAACAGGCAAGACCCATATAGAGAATGACATGACAGCATTCAAGCAAAATAGTTTAGGTAATATCAAATCTATGCAGAAACCAAATCCAGACTGAAGAAATAAAAGACTATGAAAGGAGTGAGCTTTGACCCAGGATTCTTTTGTTTGCACTCTCAGTAACTAAAAAGTAGCTTTTCAGGCCTTTATTTCCCCAAAAGCTGTACCAGTAAATACAGTCAATTTTATTTTTTTTTGCTTTTGAAACAGAGGATACCCTAGAAAGCTTCCCTTGGAAAAATAAAATTATCCTTTCAGACTTCAGTCTTTCTATAAGGCAGCCTTTCAGTCTCAGCGGTAACCTTCATTTCCCATCATATTTTCCGCTGAAAGGCACATCCCACTCCTCGCTGGGGCTTGCAGTCCATTAGCCTGGGCCTGGGAAACAGTCTCCCAACTTCATGGTGTTACTCAGCATAACTGCATTAATCCGCCTTAATGCATTTTCCTATAATAAGATGGATCCACCCCATTACTTTCACCAATTTATCTGAAAGAAGAGAGGCTTCCACAATGGTTGCTTGGGCAGTGCCCTGGTATCTACAGCATTCAAAAACCTGCTGATTCTCTGTAATGTAACGGGATAAATTATACAGCCGTATAGGTAGAGTATGACTGTATATTTACCTTCATTAACGCCCCTGTCCCTGAGGAAGGCAACTTTATGTTCAAGAAGCAGTAAAAATGAGGTCATGGGTTACAAGTAAACACGCTTTGTACACGTACTTCTGTTAGGAGTCGAAGATATAACTGTTCAAATGAGGTAGAAGAAGCAAATAGGCGTCAAGCAAGCACAATCAAAGTNAAGTGTAATTGATGATCTTGCTAGAAAAACAGCAAAGGCTTATGTGATTCACAGCAGATTTACTGTACTCCTGCTACCCCTTCCTGCCCAAGGGTGGGCGTCGTGGGAATAATTATGTTGATTAAAGACGTCCGAGTAACCCTGCACCAGTGAGCTATGCTGGCTTTCGGCCACCCTGTTCAGTATCTAGGCCACTGTCTTCATTATATTAACATAATTTTATATGCTGCTGCTTCTGAATATTATTTTCCTTGTCTTTTACTTACTTGTCCATTATCTACTTTTCAGAGGTATCTACTAATACTGACCCTGATCCGTATGTCATTGCGTCCCCAGATGTCTACGGTTTTCTATTCTTCCACTTCAAGTCCCATTAGGGGCAGCAGCAAGGACTTGTTAGGCCAGAAGGGTGAATGGGAATGAGTTTGGAAGACTTCCTCTTCATGGCATTGTCTCTTCATGAGGCCCTGGGGCATACATTAGATTCCCAAACATTATTTAATGCTGTTTCCCCTATGCTCAGATCCCCCCAATAAATTGGCTTGTAAGACAACAGTCCTTACAGATGGTTTGGCATCACAGGTCCCTCAGGAATCATGATTTCACGAGGGAAATAAGTATTTCAAGAAATAAACTCTTTATGAGAATTCTGAAATTCTTTGGAGACTTCAAAGACATGACTGTACAACAGTATGTGTATGGCCTCTTGACATTCACTAGACAGCATGGAGAAAAACAAACCAAACCAAACAAAAACAAGAACGAAAGCCTTCTCTTTTGTGCCTTTGATGCCAGGATATAAAAGAAATTGTGAGTTTCCTTTTTAAAAACAGTGGTCCTAATTAGGATTTCTTACATACTGGAAACAATCTGCTTAATAGGTCATAAATAAATTACAGCTATTCTACACACACAGACAAAATACAAACCTGAATTAGCTCAGCTTGATGGAAAATATTTGTGTATCTTGTAAATCAAACTGTGTCATCTAAAGGCACATTTCGCCCTGCATTTTCAATTGATTGAGCCTGAACTGAAATGTTCCCTTTTGGGTCAGAGGCTGGTATTGGCCTTTTAACTTGCTGTGCAAGAGCTTCCAGGCCTGAACTTTCTCAAGCATAAATGCCAATACAGCAGTCAAAGTGTTTGGCTCATTCCAGTTAAGACATCTTTTTGTGTATTTCCATATATAGGATAACATTAATATTAAAAAAAAATAATCCCTGGGTTCTGTCTATTATTTAGAATATATGCCAACATAGAAAATAAACTAAAGCATGCTGGGGAGATTCCCCTACGTGTTATCTCTGGAATACATATGGTACTGTAATTTCTTAGAATAAGTGCATAATGCATAAACAATTCTGAAGGTAGCTTATAAAAAGACTATGCATGCTGTATGACTATTACAAACTATTTTTCTATCTTTAAAAGGTTCACGATCATTTTTGTTTCAGTGTTCATGAAGAATAGCATGGGATGCAAAAAGATATCTGAAAGACACACAGATAGGTAAAAAAAAAATGGAAAAAATACGTACTGAAAACAGACGAGAGTTTTTAGTAACGGAACTATTATTTACATTTCAAATATTTTATTATCCCTTTGGTCTGAGCTAAATTTCAGGTTGTTTCTGCAGCAGAAGGGTTTTCAGAGCCCGCAGAAATCTTCTCTAGCTGAACAGAGGAAGAAATGAGCAACAGAGGTGAGCGTCTGCACACATTTCAAAGTCTCTTGCCATCATCATTTCACCCTCAAACAACTTAGTGACTAACTATACTCTTAAATTACTGCTCATTAAGCTAGCATCATGGGCTTATAATACACCAGCTACTGTACACCAAATTGCTAAAATAACCACTTTGACTGATTTCAATTTCCCTTAGTAAGATACAGCAACTACCCTTATGTTTTGGGAAGTGGCTTCTCCACATCCCAAGCCTCTTGCTTACTGAAATTGAGTAAATACATCGTAAAGAGCTGAAAGATCTACTTCCTGGCAGATTAAAGGACTTTGTTACTTGTAGCTTCAAGGGTCTCGGTGTTCATTTTTAAAAATATCTTTGTCCTAATTAGGGTCTTCTTCCATGATCCAAACATGGTCACTTTCTTCTAAGCATGTGAATGAAAATCAACTTTTTAATGAAAGAATTTAAGCGTTTAAAGACAACAGTACAAATATGCAAATATGATCTCCTCACAGGGGTAGTGAAAACAGCAATACTAAATATATTTCATGGCTAATATATGTTGCTTTTAAAAAAGCAATAACTGCATGACTCTGCTGTCACACTGCTGTGACTACGTTATACTACATGTGGTTTATTAGTACGATTTTACAATTTTTGCTTGGGTGGAGCAGAGCACGGGGCTAAGGGAGCTTCTCTCTGTTCAGAATACTGTATACACTTAAGTCCTGTGTGAGACGCAGCATACTTTTGCCAATACAATTCATATAATTAACTTCCTCCCAAATTATTGTGCAAAATAAAAATAAAATTCTAAATTTACCTATTAATTTTGACACAATTTGGAGAGAGAGAAAACATTCACTTGAAATTGCATAACCGTACATGCAGGGAGCTAGTTTGGTATCTTTGAATCTGTGAAAAAAATACCGATTGCTGAGAATTTAAGGGGGGGTTAATAAATATTTATCTAACACTTCCCCAGCAATAGCCAAGCTTCTCAGTACAGTCTTCATTACCTGTGTTAAGTGGTTGGTCACATTACAGCATTTCTCCTTTCTGATCGTGTGATTTTTTTGTCTAAAAACCCAAGCGCAAGTGCCGATCATTGTTCAAATGGACAATAACGGGTTATTTCACTCACGCGAAGTTTAGTTTGGAAAAGAAATGTATTCCTCAGAAGAATATCAATGTCCAAACAGCCGAGTAGCGAGGATGTGAGCGAGCAAGAGAGAAAGCAGCCAATAACCGCTGACGTTGCCAGCTATTCATACAGAGTAATGGAACCCAAAGGTTCATTTCCTCTAGGACAAGAGGAAACGGGTTCAAGTTACGTCAGGGCATGTTTGTATTGGATATCAGGAAACATTTTTACACTGAAAGGGTTATTAAACATTGGAACAGGCTGCCCAGGGCGGTGGTGGATTCCCCATCCCTGGAGGTGTTTAAGAAAAGGGTAGATGAGGTGCTGAGGGACATGGTTTAGAAGGGGTTTTTGTCAGGGGAGGTTAATGGTTGGACTTGATGATCTTAAAGGTCCCTTCCAACCTCACCGATTCTATGATTCTAAAGACAGCCCTGTAAATGCTGGCTCGGTGCTACCTGACCAGTGGCACCGGAGGCACGTTTGCCCGTACAGAAGTCTGGACTCGTATTACTAAGCAGATGAACACACACCGTTGCCACAGTAGAGTCAACCTTTGTGCTGGGCTTTGAAGCACACCAAGCGCACCCGGCCGAGGCACGAGGCAGCAGCAAGCATCAGCCTCCCCAGGCCTCAGTGGCCAAGCCCCGTAAACGCACAACATGACTATTCGCAAAGGGAGTAAACAGATATAGAAATAGATCTCTGCCTTTCCCATATATTTATACATGGAATTGCTAAGGCGGCGATGCTGTAGGTATGCATGCTTCCAAGTGCACAGGTACCCTCTCACACAAGTGAAGCCCAGACGCTCCGGAATGGTCACATAGATGCCAGGGCCAGAAAGCAGACGTCCGAGCCTGGTTTGAAGCCTTTGGCCCTTTAGGACTCTGACACTTTAGAAACTAAATCCCTTCAATAGCATATCTATCTCCATGTGTGTGTCCATATGAAAGCATGCATATATAGGAAGGTTGTATGTGGCATTCAACCATAAAGTTCCTAAATCTCAAGTGCAGAGCCCTGTACTGTCTAATGGACTCACCGCTGTTTCTCAGGAGTTCAGAAACTGGAATCACCAGACTGTGTCTTCTTCAATTATTTATTTCTCATCTACAATCACTTCATCTCCAAGGATATGAATGTGATATTACTCAGCTGCTTATTCCTCATAAACCGTTTTACTACACTTAGGTATGTCAAATCAACACAGAAATCTGTAACAGGCTTATTAAAACAGGTCATTAAAGCCTTACTATTGCTCAGTATTGATAACAGGACTGAAAGATAATAAAACACGATGTTTCAAAAGTGAGCAATAAAAAAGTCACAAAAGAACGGAATAAAAATTTTATTATGCAGTGTCAGGAATGTAAATAGTTTCAAAAATGATACTGTCAAGCCTTTTGGGAGCCATCTCATGGTGCAGTCTCTTCTCCAAAAGAGAAAATAGAAATAACTTCACAATGCAGACTGATAGTTTATAAAATCAGTGCAGACAACACTGTGCTCAGTGATCTATGTTGATTTACATCAGCCTAAGTTTTGGACACTAACTCTAAATACACACTGTCGAACCAAAATTTGACCTACCACGGGAACATATAAAATTTGTTAATTTAGGAAGCAACATCCTCCCACAGTTAAATCATCAGTCCATCCATCTATCCTCTGAAAAAACTTCTTTTTTTTTTCCCTTGGTTTTCAGCTCTCTGGGAACAATCCTTATCTATAAAAGTAACATACCTCTTTTTTATCGCCTGATGGTTTTCCAAGCTTTATTTATGAAAAAGACTTCCCCGCACAAATATTTATGCATGAGATGATGAAATTCTGTTCTAAGAATATCTTCACGGGGGGGTTGGAAATGCACTTCTTGGGAATATTTTGGACAGCGGAATGGTGTTACTTAACTGCTGCGTGTCTGTGACCTTTTCAGGACCTGCCTATGTTTTCCAGCAAAACTGAATCCGGAATTGAATGAAAATTCCAGTGGAAAGGATCTTCTGTATTATTTGTTTTCCTTTTAATTTAGTGTCAAAATTGACTTGGGTTGTATTTTAGTTGTATTATATGGACGTTCCTTTACAAAATCTGGCCCTTACCTAACAGTCAAGGCTGTCACTGAATTTCTAATCTTTTTAACATTTTTTCCACATTCAGCTCTATACAACAAATAAGTAAGATGAAAGAAAACAGTAGATTAGGTTTGGGGTTTAACAGGTATCTCCTACATCATCAGTAATAACAGAGCAATTGAGCTACTGTCTTTTTTTGGCTGCTGAGCTGAATAACTGTTTTGAGAATTTCTCCCTGAAAATAATTTTTAGGGAAAAAGTAGTTTAATTTAGTCAACACATAATTTCTTGTAGAAAATAAAAGCAATTTTGACATTCTGAAACCGTGCCAAGATTTCTAGAGAAAAATTGGAATTCTTCTGCAAAAGAATATCACTGTAATTAATGCTTTTGTTTCTGTTTATCCTGCCATCTTGCTTTCCTGACCGTACATAATTACTACTAGAGCCAAAATGGTTGCTCAGCTTTTTCAGCCAGAATAATTCCTACAAAGGCTAAGCTTCAAAACACCCTTATGTAAGAGGCTATATTTTTTCTTCTTTGTCTTCAAAGATAAAACGTCGTAATTTCATATATTGAAACTAGGAGGAAATGATTCAACTTTTAAGGACTAAATGTGATTGAATGCTAAATAAAGCCTCAAAAGTGATCAATGTTCCAATCTTATGCTGAGCAAGTTTCTCTAAAACATGTTTTGTTTCCCTGGTCTTTGTCTTATGATATCTGGTTGAAATATGATGTACTTAATTCCTGTTAAACGCTGTTGGAAGCACACGAGTACAAATTCCACATATGTATCAGGAAGTAATCATGATACTGGAAAGAGTGGAGATTGAATGATGATATTTTGGCTCAAAAAGCTAAGTTTTCTGATTAATTAAAAAGGGTAAAGACATATTCTCTTGGAATTTAGGGTGCATTTCATCACTCAGAGGAGCCAACACTTTGCAGGATTAGGGAAATAGCAATTCTGCAGCTGTTATTCATCAATTTTTGCAGATCCTACATAAAGCTAAATCAGAGTCTCACAGTCTTAATTTTTTTTCTAACTCCTAGGCCTTTCATTTTTCATCTTGACAATGTTTCTTTAGAGAAATGATACAGTATAAACACACTTTCTGAAGGAATTAAGAGAGACAAACACTTAGAAGTAACGAAGAATTCCTACATTCTCGCCCGGACAGAGCGCATCCCACGAATAAAAGGGGAAGGCAGCTTGCTGCTCTTGGATTTTCCAAGCTTCCCTCTCTGAGAAGCAAAGGGGCCGACAGCAGGAGCAGTGGAGGTGAGCATGTCACTGCCAAGTGAAATGAGAGAGACCTGGACCCGGATCGAAAGTTTTTTAACAGATTTTAGAACCCTTTTCTTATGTCGTCTTGTTTGGTGACCATGATTCAGACACGTCTGATATTCTACCAGAATGCAGCACAGCTTATCTGATAATTTTAGTGTGCTTCACACATTAAAAGTGCAAATTAATAGAATACATACCAAGCAATTAGATGACTTGTTGTGACCTTTCCATTTACACTGCAACAAAGACGCGCACTTGGAATTCACTAGTAAACCATTTTCTGGCTTTCATGCAGCCGTTTTAATGGAGTTTGGCAATATTTAAATCAAAAGGGGAAAGATGAAAGCTAATTACAGCCAATATACTAATGCTCAAATAATTTGTATTAATAGAAATTAAAAAGAAAGGGGCAAAAAGGAGCCGGTATTACATGGAGCGAGCACATTTTTCTCTACTAATTTAAACATCACTGTGGGATAATTTCTGTGTTGGTCTGTGCTGATATTGCATGACTTCTATTAAAATGAAAGGGATCACTGAATTTATTGCCCGTAGAGTGGAAAAAGGTACCACATTATTTTTGAAGGCAAATGGAAACAACACAGGTTCTCACTGCATACTCAAATATCGGAACCACACAGTTAAAACCCTGACAACTCTTTGCGTGGCTCCCCAGCGTGCCAAATACTGTATCCCAGGTTAAAAATGGACTCAAGAGCAAATTGCCATTTTCAGAAGAAGGTGCTCTTTCACATGAAAGACTTCTTTTTCCTAAACTCCATCAGCGGTGCACTCCAGACTCCATCCCTCCCAGGGGTGCAGAGGGTGCAGGACTGATGTCCAAGGGATCCTGCGGGATCCCTGGATACTCTGGGGCAGCAGCATAAACCCTGCACTGGGAGCACTTCAGTCCTCTGCTCGTCACCAGCCAGGGCAGGAACCTCACATTGTGCCTCTCACCCCCACAACGAAGGACAGTTTCAAGAGAGTCACTTTGCCTCCACGGCTCATTTTACCAGGAATTGGTAAGAAACAGGCAGTTTTCGTTTGTTACAGAATGGTAATAAACCTTTCCGCAAAATTCTTATGCTTATTTAACAGTCAGTTTAATCAAAACACTTCATTATGAAGTTTACAAAGGCCTTTTTTTGGTTTTGGGTTTTTTCAGGATGCACAGACGGAGGTATGTTGAAAACGTGTGTGCTGTGTCACAGGCTCTGAAGGGGATACAAAGAAATGTTTCAAGTTCTGCTAATTTTTGTTTGCAAGTCCGATGCTCTTTTCTTAAATGATTTGAAATATGAATTATTACAACGATACAAAAGGAATATGCTAATTATCACAGTTCACTCTAGACGAGCCTCCATTTTGCCAAGTACAGGGGAAAATCCTGGGTAACTGAAAAACTGAGATAAGTTTCCATAATAATTTACATTGAGAATTCACCATCTAATTTCCAGAATTAGAAATTCAATGACATTTACTGTTATTCTTCTTATAGTCTCTATACAAACCAGCCTACCTCTGAGGATGTACACTTTGCTAAAAAGACATTTTCTTTCTTCCAAGAAGTACCTATTTCCAATGAATATGGTTCATTATTAGTAAGCAAAATTTTCTTTAAAAAAGTCAGTGTGTTATTCCACAGGCCAAGATTTTAATGATAATCTTATTTAGCCAAAATCATGTTCTGAGAACAGATTTACTACAAGGAACGATTTATTAAGGACAGGAGAGTCTTAGAAAACCAGCTCTGAAGCATGTACTGAAATGATGTTGTGTTTCCCTTTCCTTCCTTCTCTCTCTTTGTGTTGTTGAGTTCACTTAGGGCTCGATTATGCAAGTCAATGACAAAGCTGCCCCTTGACTTCTGTGTTACAAAACCCAGCCTGATTGAATTTCCTGTTTATATTTCTAACCTAGTTGGTATTCCTGTCATGCGGCCTGCGAACGCATCCAGTACTGGCTGGCATGCTTTCAAGAAGGTCGTTGTTCTTTTAGGATCACCAAACGATCATGAGTGAACGATGAATCAAGATGGAAAGCACGAGGGGAATGTTCTCCTGAAAGATAAGAAAACACGTAACTTCTGCAGCGCAAGTCAAATGACTCATCCCTAAAAGGAGCATCATTTTTCTACCACTGGAATGGCAGCCTGCAGATTTCCATGTGGCAGTCCTTGTTCTCCCTAAACATTAACTCAAGACAGCATGAAGTGTTTTGGTTTATGGCTAAGATCAGGCCAAATATTTCTTGTCATCTGCTTAAATAAAGAAGATCTCTTTCCAGACCCATCATCTGTCTTTAAACAGCATGTTGCAAGAGCCAACGTGTTGTGAATTTCGCTGATTGTACTATGTTATTTATCTGAACTTCTTTAATGGCACTTCTAAGAAGGTAAAGCTCACATGCCAAAGAGTTAGGGTAACGGTGTTATTATTGATTTCTTTCTTTTCAACCCTAGGGAGAAGTCAAGGAACTAGTAATTACTTCTGTCTGCTTAGGATCTATATTTGCCATCTGTGTCTTGAGGAGTTTCATACAAGGTTATCTCACTGTACTGTTTGAAATACAGTTTGTTCTTTCTTAACCTTGCTTTTTTTCCTAGGAAATATTTAAACTGAGGTTGTTCAAATAATTAATCTTGCAGCAGGCTGCCAGAAATTTTAAAAGATTGTAAATTTTGTTGTCCTCAAGTATTACCCACGCATCCTTAGGGAAAAAAAAAAAAATGTCCTTCAGCAAGTATTTTATTTGGATTGCACATTAACCCTTTAAATGCTTTAAAAATTATGTCTATCTTTTAAATTATTAAAGCAAAAATTAAGAATCCGAATATTGCACATTTTTAAGATGAAAGAATGTTTTGACACTTTCCTTTTAGATCATATAGAGTGGACTGCTAAAAGAATCTGGAACTGCACAAAGAAGTTACTGAAACTTTGAGAAACCATAAGAAACAACAACAGAAAAAAAGAATTGTATTTGCTCGGTCGACATCATAACAGTCTACAGCTATTTAAAAGAAGGTTTCAGGGAGGGCGGTAATGTAATATTGTGCTTATCAATTATGCAGAAGAGAATCTGCTGTCTGAAAGCAGCAAATTCAACGAGTCTGAATTGCAGAGTGATAGATGAGCTAGACATTACAGACACACCTCCCTAATAAGAGGTGGTAAGGTGCTAGAGTAGATTCCAGGGGATGTCATTCCAGGGAAATTTTGGAATCTCTGAAGATTTATAAGAGGAAGTTAGACAACGTCTGCCAGTAGTCTGTCTCTTCAGGTAACGGACAAAGGGACCCTGTGGTGTCCCTTGCCATTCCATCTTGCACAGATTTGTATGAAACAGAAAGAGTTGCCACTAACCAAACCAGGTTATGATCTAAAAACATTTCTAGCTCTTCAGAAAAGTCTTAAATATTCTTTTTAGACCATCTAGAAAGGTTTCAAGGTTTTTAGAAATACAGCTCCATGTTAGGCTTATTCTTCTAATTTTAAGAATTGTTCATAAGCTTCTGAAGGTAAGCGGGAAGAAGTTCAATAGTTCCTCTGGATGTTTTTTTCATCTGGTGCTTCTATGGTATTTCAGGTTTTGTGTCCCCCTTGTATTTTGCTGTTCAATATCCTTTTTCCTTAATCCTCTGCTCTGCAGTTAATTGTATTTCCAGAACTTGAAATCCTCTCAGACATTTGAATGAACTTCTTTAATTCATATCAAAAAAAAAGAAAGATAAACAAAATCTCTTTCACTTATTAGGCAAACTCATGTTTTCTCTAGTTTTACACCGGGTTAAGGACATCATCTTGCCTGCTCTTAAACTGTGTGGATTTTCTAAAAACACTAATTAGTGTATTAAATATGCTCAGCTCAAGTCTCCTACCTGTCTCTTAGGAAAATAATTTGTTTTAAAAATTAGATATACATTCTTGGTCTTTGATGGGAAAAAAATGTCAATTTTTTATGACATCTAAAACAGTCTCGTGATGCAAGTACTATGTGTAATAGAAATTATCAAGCATTTATAAAGAGATTTGGTGTTTGTTGTTCTGTAATTGTTAATATTTTGTGTTTGATTACTTACAATTTGGACAGGGCACCAAAGTGACTGGAGTGAGCAATAAAGCCCTTCCGATGGGTACTGGGTATATGCCTAGTCTAGTGGTGGTTAACTTTTGGAGATGCTGTGACATTCTCATCTCCAGTTGCACAGCATGAGGAAGATGACACAGATAGGCAGAACAACGTATACAACCTGTAAGCAACTATAGAATCATGGAACAGTTTAGGTTGGAAAAGACCTTTAACATCACTGAGTCCAACCATTAACCTAGTACTGCCAAGTCCACCACTAAGCCATGTCCCGAAGCACTATATCTTTTAAATATCTCCAGGGATGGTGACTCAACCACTTCCCTGGCAGCCTGTTCCAATGTTTGACAAGCCTTTTGGCGAAGAATTTTGTCCTAATATCCAATCTAAACCTCCCCTGGTGCAACTTGAGGCCATTTCCTGTTGTCCTATCGCCCGTTAATTTGGAAAAGAGACCAATCCCCACCTTGCTACAACCTCCTTTCAGGTAGTTGTAAGAGGGATAAGGTCTCCCCTCAGCCTCCTTTTCTCCAGGCTGAACAACCCCAGCTCCCTCAGCCGCTCCTCATGGGACTTGTTCTCTGGAGCCTTCACCAGCTCCATTGCCCTTCTTTGGACACACTCCAGCATGTCAACTATCTGATGGTTCACTTCTAACATGCCCTCTGGGAAGAGCATCAGAGAGACTGGCTTGTGGCATTAGCCCATCATCCCAGTGAGCTGGGTCTCGTCTGCAGAGGGTAAGTTACCCACTTCACCTCTTCTGCCTTCCCATGGGCCTTCCCCTGTGTGTCAGATACCTGCAAAGCAACCCTGGCGCACTGCACAGCCCACTGTCAAAACCGCTTCGAGCTAAAACACCGGAGTCTGTCCGCGTCCTGCTGCTACACAGCCCCGGCCCGGCTGTTTCTTCCCCATCTGCCCTGGTGGTGGGCACAGCTGGGGGATGAAGAGGCGCAGGGGGAGCTGGGGACAGAGGGACACACCGCTGCAGACACACTGAGCGCGCGGCTCAGCCTGCTCCCGTGCAGCAGCGCTCCTGAAAAACCTCGGGCAGAGCACATCGGCACACGTGCAAGTCATCACGGAAAGTAGGCAAGGATTAATTTGGGGGTTTCTTGCCTTTTTTTTTTTTTTTTTTCAAACTAGCCAGGTGGCAATCTTACTCTTCTGCCAATTTACAAAGCTGGATTGAGGAACCAGCTGAGATCTCTCAGCCAGAAAGCCACATTGGCAGCTTTCGCCACCTATTCCTGGCCACCGCTGGCACAGGGAGCGCTCTCGAATTTGTGAGAGGGGGACTTGATTACAGTAAGCAGCTCTGAGACAACCCGAAATTGCACCAAGAGGTGCCTGGCCCTAGAAGCCCTCAAGGTCAGCAGAGAGGAAAAGATAACTAAGATCGGAATGCCCCTTTTACTCTTTTCTCAAAAAAATAAATTATTTTGTTGATCTATGCCATATTTATTTATTATGATTTCTGCCACCTTCCCTTTATTTCTGAATGCACACGTACATGGCATCTGGCTGCATATCCAGCAGTTCCACGTTTGACGTTAATCCAGCTGCTGCCATGTGAATGTTGTTAAGGATGGCATCCCACGGAAGTCACTATTTCTGCTGCCACCGTTCTAAAGGGCTGGTCGTGACAGCAGTATTTACCAAGAGGAAGAGAAGCAACATTGCAAGTTAAATGGGTTTCCTAGTTTTATATCTGGACAAAAATAAAATTAACATTTAACGTTAATTATCATGTATTTCCATCTCCTGTCACAGAAAGATCCTGCTGTTTTATCTTCTGCGATTTCATCCCCTCCCCTACTGATGCTAGACACAAAGCATTTTACCATTAATTCTATTTCTTTCTCAACTCCTAAATGCCAGCAACTTTGATTTAACTGAAGTTTTGTATGATTTGATTTTCTCAGTTCAGTAGTTTACCGCAGTTATCCTACTCAGATCAGTAGTTTCCTGATAATGTTGGGTTGAAAGCTGCCCATTGTGTGTCTGTTTGATGTATAAGCTTTCAAAGCCTCCTTAAGGAAACTGCTTAGGCTCATATAGTCTTTTGACAATTAAAGCTCTAAGGGCAATTTGCATGACAAACTTGCTGTGCCAGTGGAAGGCATCAACCATCACCTAAGGTAGGACTTAGATCTATACCTATTCTGATTAAAGTTTTGATGTTCATACCATCTTTCTAAGTCTATCTTCAAATATTATATATATATGACGCACAGAATGATGTGCTTTGTTTTGAACATGTTCAGAAGGTCGTACACAACCGAACATTTCTACTTGGATGAAACATTAACACTATCTTACGAAAGCACAGATCCCTCCTCCTTTTCCCCAAAGTCTCTGACCTATAAAGACTTACATTCTTATATTTACTTCTTACGAGCCTTTTCCTTTAGGGATCCATGAAATCTGTGTTGGTTTATTTCAGTGGAAGCCGGATCGAGTCTGTTTACTCATCCTCATGGCTTGCACTTCTTTTACCCATCTGTTAAATGGTTTGTAAGTGATATACGCCTACCAAACACTGCTTGTGGCAAGGTACATTTTCCTTTCTACTCCTCCTGATTCCGTGGTTTATTAAAAGCCTTGCACTGCCCAGGGATAGTAACATCAGTGGTTCAGATTAATTCTTTTTGGTCTTTAGCCAAACAACCAGCTAATTTTGTCACTTGGCTAGTTTAGTGATGTGCCAGCAAAATTCATAATTACAGCTGAAAGTATTTGTACTACTATTGCTTGCTAAGCTAAGGTGACTTCATGAATACCACGTACTCCTGCCCTTCAGTCCAGAGGAACATATTTAATAAAAAATGCAGAAGTGGAATCTATCACCTATCCGATTAAAACCTTTACCGCTTTTGTTTTTCTCAGCCATACACTAGGCCATATCCTACTCTGAGTTACACAGGGAGATGTTTAAGGAAAGGATTTTTTTCCCTGGTTAGGCAATAAACCTTGCAAGCAGAAAGCTCTGGTAGATGAGGGGAGAAAAAGCCCTTAGATGCGGTGACGTTAGACAGGCGATACTCTGTTCTTCACATGAGAAACAAGGAGAGCAATCCTTATGGAAAGCATGATTTAAGGGATGTTTTACTACGCTTCTCTGTATTTTTAAATGGGTAAGAGTTTCGAATAAAATCTTCCATCAAAACAAAGAAATGTCATTTCCATACAGTTTTTTTTTTTTTTTAAAGATATGATTTAAAAAGCCACAGCCCCTTATTAACCTCATTAAAGACAGTGTCTGTTTCACATCAGGTTCAACACCATCTCCATCCTCACCAAACATGGCTGCATTCAGGACAGAGAATTTTCCCTAAATATTATTACTGTGGGCTTTCCAAGTGACAGTATTTGCTAGACACTTAGGAGTCAAGCTAGGAGCCTGGCTCTTTGCTAAAATACTCCACGAATTTCTTAAGACTTGATAGAACGTCTCAGTGCTTCGGTTTGGCAACTGTCAACTTCAAGCACTCAAAAACAAACCTCCAGAAACATTAAACTACTTAAAACAGAGAAAACAGGCTAATATCGGGTGAGTTTTTTCTTTTCTTTGCAACCCTGTGAATGATAATTCCTCTTTGCCCTTCTTATTAAGTGCAAGTCTAAAAAAGAGAGTGCCTGGGGAGGAGGGACTGGCAGGGAAGACCGGGCAGCACGGGCCAGGAAAGTGCAGTTCCTCAGGCCGAAGCCAGGAGCAGCAGGTTTGGTATGGAATTAATCCCCGAGTACTTCTGCTGCCGCTGGAAGTATATGATAGTGCTAAGGGCTGCACATGTTCACAGGCTGCTTCCCCAGCTGCTCTGAGATTAAAATCTAGCTCCAAACTACATGAGATGCTCAAGCGTGCTATGTCCGTGTCTCCGAAGAGCACTGGGGACCCATACTGGTCTGCCTGGGGGTGCTGGAAAGCATCGCTCCTTTGCCTGCAACTGGGGGAGCGGAGCAGAGAGACCCTGCAACCTGTCGGGGGTCTGGCAGTTTGTTACGGGGAGGGAGAGGAGGGGTGAGACAGGCCTCACAGAAAAGGGAAGCGGAAACAAGGAGCGTCGGAAGACTATAGAGGAGGGCAGAAGAAGCACTTAGAGTGTGCAAAGGAAGAGCTCCAACGTGTTCGTACTGCTGACTCTGACTTGATTTGGAAGCTTAGCTGTCATTATGAGAATTGGATCAGAAACAATTTTGGAAGATGATGATATTTACTTGCCAAGCCAATCCCTATCACTTACCATGAGTGCCAGCTCCCTCAGCTCTCGGAAATAGCCTTCTCTCATTTTCTTTAGGCTAGAAGCAAACAGCGATTCAATGGGAGTTGTGGGTTCTCAGCACTTTTCAGGGCTAAGTATTAGATGCACGCTGAACTTAAAAACTGACACATAAATCAAGCTTGTTTGTTGCGGTGTTCTGCCTTCTCTAGAAAACAAATTGTTGTAATACAAAATCGCGCTTCTCGCTTTGATAGCTTATTTTAGTTCCCCATGCTGACGCGCTGGGTAGTTCAAATAGGCAGAATTTGACACTGAGGTTTTCTGGCACATCATTTCTGGCGGAGCTGTGATTGAAGTGACACAGCGGTCTCTCAAAGCACTCATTGAGGGTACGCAGACTTCACACAGGCACAGGTACGGAGAGATTTTCAGCCACACCATGAACATTCATCCTCTCTCAGACACGGCTTGTGAACTTCCCCTTTCTGATTCTGCCAATTAAAGGTGCTACCTGTGTGTCTTCGTACACTCATCACTACAGATTTAGAGTTTCATCACAATAACAGTAGTGCAAATGTACATAAATAAATCAATCCAGTGAAACCTTTATGGATATGGTTTATACTGCTGTCATGTAACTCTGCTCTTGGTGCCAAAGTACCAAAGTAACAGGGGACAAACCTGCAAACTAAACAGACATTTTCACTGTTACTCACCAGTTGTTTTCACTGTTACTCACCAACTGCTCGCCAACCGTTTTCCAGCAGAATTTACTGGATATTATTGGTAGTATTGGAATCAAGACAAGATCTGATAGAGAGCTCGTCAGATTTACATTGGCAAAACCCCTACACATTACAAGTCTCAAAAAGTAGAGGGATATAAGCAATAATATTAGTGTCTTAGTACCTTTACTAAAGAATGCATTTAGCCCTAAAAGATACTTAAGTCTTTAATCTTAAGTAAACGTTTCAGTGTTTAGCCCTCCTGTCTTCAATAGCCCTAAGTCATGTATTTAAGCAAATGCCTTGATTGTACAGTCCTGCACTGTCAGGTATTTGAACTAATCACAGTTACTTCAATTAAATTACTGCACTAGGTAAATGGCACTTACCTTTATGAACATAATGAATATTCTAAGCAAGACCTATTTAAAAGAATAACCCGCTAGAAAACACAGTCTGTGGGACAACTTATGAATGAAGCCTCACATTTCTGTAACACACACACTGTTGCTTTTGGTTTTCATTCACGTTCTTGGAAAGTACACTGTGTATTGGAGAGGATAAACATGCATCTGGAAATGGCGCTTGTCAAGTTGTAAAGGAGAATAAGAAAAAGAGACGAAAAAATATTTTATAGCCAATGTAGTATACTGTATAGTAGTGGTAAACAAATCCAAATCACAGATAGGGTGTAACAAAAACGGATAGGGAAAATGAATTGTAAACTAACCATTTCTCCAAGGAAGAACAATGCTTTTATCTCTTTCCCCACCTTTTTCATATTGACGTTAACATACCGCTTTCCAGGTAACAAAACCAGATATTGGCGGTTTTCTTTTTCTCCATTCAAAAGTTTAACTGGATTTACATATTTGAGATAATTTATGTAGACAAAATTTCTCCAATAGTCAATACATTTTACCTCCTGGATAAGGAAACTTATCTAAAACCAAATATTTCAAACTAAGGTATAATCAATGAATATCCAGATGCAGTATTTTCGGGAGTATAATTAAGGACTTCTAATCATACTTTATTGTTATCAGCCCTGACAACTAATGTTAATGGAACTCAGACTTAAGACCGTTACTCCCAAGAGTGGAGTCTGCAGGAATTAATTACCGCCAGTAGCCTGGCCACACAAGTCTCCTGAAATGGACTGCTAAACTTCTAGCCCAGCAGGATTCCGCATGTGTTGTTCCCCCCACCACCTTTTTTTTTTTTAATTTTAACTTTATTTTTCCTTTCCTTCTGCTGTATCCATTTGTATTCTATGCTGTTTGCTCCCCTATCTATTTCCTTCACAGGTAACTATCCTGACCCTGCAGTAGTATCTCATGAAACCTGATGTAAATGAAGAGAACTTTATAAAAACCAGAAGACAAACCCCTGTGGTTCCAGTTTGGGCAGACAGTGCCAGTTGTACTTCAGGATTTTCTTTTTCAATTTTTCCTTAATCTCTCGTTTCCTCTTCTGTTCTCCCCCTCCTCCCTCAGCCTTTTCCTGTTCTTTTTCAGCCTTGTCATTCTGTCTCACAGCTTCTCGACTATTTTCTCTTTCCTTTTTCATTCCTGCCTCTGCTCTGATGCCTTTCATCTCTCCTAAACCATCTTGCAGCTCCACAGCCCAATTCTACCCCTCACTGTTCAAGACCTACTCCATCACTAACCTTTTCCTCATCCTGCTTTCACAGTCTCTTTGACTCTATCTACGCACTTAACTTTCAATATTTCCTCGCCCTCACCTCTGTCAGCCTTCATCCTGCAGCCAGTATGTACCGCTCAGCACACAGCTTAGCAGGCAGCATCTTCAGTGGCTAATTGTGACAGAGAGAATACATTTCCCGGTCACAATTAAATCCCAGTGACTATAACGTTTTCCAATGCAAAATTCACAACAGAGGTTCTGTTAGACTCTATTGGTCTGTTTGGTTTTCCTTAACAAAACAATCTCATTTGATAGTTCTGATAAATTATGAAAAGATAAAAATGCAAGTACTTTATGGCAATCAAAGACTTTACTGGCAGGTAAAAACCAGAGATGTGTACAGCTGTGACCCCACTTTACTTAGTCCATAGCCTTTTCCTAGTCTAACAACGAACCAATATGAAACCATATTCCCCTGGAAAGCTTTTGAGTAGAAAAAAAAAAAAATCAAAGACGAGAGGAGGATATAAATATAAAATCAGTAAAATAAACAACAAAATAATTTATAGATACCTGTTGCTTGTTTGCAAAAGGATCCTCTAGATAGGAGCAGAGGGAAAGGAAAAGCAAATTACTGTGGAACTTCAAAGGGGAGCAAAAAGAAAAACCTGAGGAAAGACAAAAGAAAGGTGCTGCTCCTGCAGAACAGGAAGGGGAACAGCACCCTTCCAGTAACGGAAGATTCACCTAATCAATTACCCCTAGCTGAAAGAGGCCAAGATTCGTGGATAAAAGAGCACATCCAACCACCAGATGGGGGCTATAACATCAGTTGCAATTGCTGACATGTCCAGAGACACCAGAGCCCCCCAGCCCAGCTAGCAGTGGGGACTGACACACTGATGTCCACTGATTTACCTGATTACAGAGGGCACGACTACCATTCTGCACAGCCTTCCTAATACACTCGGCTATCGAGACAGCATTTGCAGGGCAGGAAGGCACTAAAACACTGCCTGAGTCCTGATGCAGCTAGACAGAAAATATTGTTGTTCTTGGCCAAAGAAACCAATGTCTCAGCTCCAGGTCTGACCAAGTCAGCAATACCCAGGGAACACTAGGAGGGAATGTATTCGGTCCCACTAGAGAGGCATCATAGCATTACAGGGTTGGAAGGGAGCTCTGTAGGTCATCTAGTCCAACCCCCTTTGCCAGCCCTGAGCTATCCATGGGCCATGCTAGCTGGTAGGGTACTGGAAGAAGCACTGCCCTTCCCCACAAAATCTGAAATTGCCGGTCTTCTGGCAACCTTTTATTATTGATTCTCACAAGCCAGTTTTTGTAGGCCTGCAAGTTGTAACTCTGTTGTCTTGGCAATAGCCAATCCTGTTAATGCCACCAACCCAGCTCAATTTCCTCTGCCTCTTCAAGAGGCTGCAGTGTTCTCCGTTTTCTGTCTTAAACTGTTAGGTAGCAGTGGTATGTACTGTTAAACTGGTGTCACATCTCATCCCAAAGGTGCTGGTATTTCACTGACTGATAAAGTGTGATCCTTTAATTTAAAACTTAAGGGACAGATATTGATAGCACTTTATCCCATAAGGGAATCTACCACTCAGAGGAAGATGCTGTTCATGATAAATAAGGTTATCAGAATCTAGGCCACGTAGTGCTGAAGTAAAACATGTTAATACACAAAAATGTAAGTTTTATTATGAGTTTTGCTATGCAGGTATTGATAGGTTGCTGTGATAACACAAAAAGCCCCGTGCTTGACAAAAGAAGAATCACAGAGTAGGTGCACAGTGCTACTACAAAGGTGGAGGGAACATGGTGTAAAGAACTCGGGTAGAATCTTTATGTTGTTGGAAGAGATAAAGTCTTCAAAATGACAGAAAATAATTGCCTAATAAAGAGCTATAGTACTGCCCTAAGCTGCGGAATGAAACAATTATTTTTATGTAGCTCCTCGTCTTAAATCTTCATCTTAAATTCTTTTTGTTGTTCTCTCATCTTTCCCTTGTTCTCTTTGGAGACTTTTCCCTGTATATTTAACAAGTGTTTTTTGTTTGTTTTCTCTCCCCCTTGCCCCTGCTTTCCCCCCAGTGCTTTATCTATGATGCTTCCCTGTAACTCACCTCTGCGCTGTTGTTACCTTACTGACTGTAACATCACATCATGGACCGGATCATTACAACCATCTGTTATCCAGCACAGCTGACGTATTAACCTACACAAATGCCCCCCTCTCTCTCCATTATTCTCACAGGTCAGTACGGTTCGTTGGTACCCCATGATAGATGATGCAAAAGGAGAGGAGATTAGAGCATCAGTGGCAGGAGACTGACTCTGAATCTGATCAGTTCAGGCAGAAGGGATTTCATGTGATCCTAAGATGCAGCTGTAGTATAAAACAAGAGATACTTCTTCATGTCTGTCACACTGAGTGCAAAATCCCAAACGAGCATAGACACTGTGGGCAGCTGCTCATTTAATTAACCTGCCCTGACTTTATCAGGTTCCAGGGTCTAACGTCATTTGATAGAGTTTTCACTTTGCTTCTTAGATGAGATCACCCACTGTGGAGACAGTCTGTGAGGCTGTCTCTACACTGCATTTCATGTGTGAGCCCAAACGCATCTCACCTCCAAACAGCCTGCGCGCTCCTACATACCCAGGGTGCAGCGATGGAGAAAGCTTCAGCTTTTTCTATCTGTTGTTCAGTATTATGGCTGCAGCCCAGGTAAGTCTTTATTCCTGAACACGCCAAATATTTACAGACATGCCCAAAGGGGTTATGGTGTCTCAAGCAGCTGTTGGTGAACATGGGGTCCAGGCAAGTGGTGAAGCACCAGAGGCACAGCCACCAGTCCTACAACCTAATTGACGCGGCAGAGGATAATTGCAGGTTTAGATTCATAACCATAATTTTTAAGGACTTTTAAAATACCATGCTTTATATAAATGCAAGATGCACATGTATCTACCTCTCCCTCTAATTTTAAACGGGAGGGTTCATATTTTGTCAAATTAACAGCTTACGCATTGAAACTCTTTCTCGGTGTCACGAAATAAAGCACAAGAGCCAGTTCAGTCCCTTCCCAATCACTGAAAAACTTAAACAATTCTGAGTGGATGCAGCAACACAGATAATTTCCTAAGCCTACACAACCTCTGGAAGTCTTAGTTAGTGTTTCCAATGTATATTCTACTCATATTGTGTCCTTTAAAATTGACTCTGTTGCAAATAACATAGATTTGTAGCATAGTTGTCACTTGCACCATCTCAACGAGACAGCTTTTTTTTCTCTACTTTTGTGATTAGAAAAAGGAAAATAATGCAGCTGACCAAAGAATACAAAATGGATAATTTAGCCTACAAATTTTACCCTAATTTACTCAACCTTAATTTTCTGCTTTTAGAATACTGGCAAGAAGATAATGATTTCCTAAGTGTATTCATTATGATCTCTTTGGATTATTTCTTAGAGTGTTTAAAATTCACTATTCAAGCTATACAGTTTAGTTGCTACTGGTCAGTCAAATCACATGGCATCGTGTCTGTTTTCTGACTGGTAAATGAACAAACAAAGCCAAAAGTATGCGGAAATATCAAAAATCTAGTTCTGCACATGGTTGTGCCAAGTCTCTAAATTCTTTGTACAGCTACTTATGAAAATAACATTTCTATAACAAAGATAGTTGACAACACGAGAGCCTAAAAATGGGATCCAAAATGCATTAGTTTTTGACGAAATATTCACTGAAAGTGATTTTCAACATTCCCTCAGATTAAGATAACTAACTATCCACCATATTCAAAAGAGAGGTTTGGCCCTGGCTAATGATGTTCTGTGATAAAGGTAATCACTGTACCTGATCGCCAACCAAGTGCCAAATTTTCCCAATGATTGATTAATGAACTAAATATGGATTACAGCCTATTCAGAAGGTTTGAGGGAGAAACAGATTATGTCTTTTGTTGCCACCCCAAAACCATTACATAGATTACAATAGATGTGGACAACTTTCCAGTCAGCCTTTTTCGTACCCTGCTACACTTGGCTAGAGACCAATACTTTACCCCTTTTAAAGAGAAAACAAAGTGCCAAGTTATGTGAACACAGGACCACATTAAGAAACAAGAAAGTCATACATTCATAAAATCTTTAGCCTAAAATCTGAATAATGCAATTCTGGGCTCATTGATTTTAATGGGCTTTAGATCAGGCCATTATTTCTGTTGCGATTACAATATCTATATAATTTATTCATTTTTACAATCATGACAGTGAGTTACTGTTTGATAAGTGTTTCTAATTTTAAAAGAAAAAAATGTGTCATTAATTAAAGATTATTCCTTGGCATTAATTTTATAAAGTGTGCTGTAGAACTCTTTTTCAAATTAAGAAAGAAAATCTATGCCACCGGAGTGCCAATGAAGAACTTGTTATGAGTTAACAACCCTGTCTGAAGACAAATAGGAGACATCTCAACTTTGTGTTTAATTTTGACTCTGTACTGATCAACCTTTTCTTAACAGCACCATCTCAGCAATGCGCTCATCTAAAAATAGATTTCAGCTTCACAGCAATCTAGACTTTCTGCTTCTAACAAATAATTTTTCTATGTCAGGCTGACAGTACAAAGGACCAGTATAAAACCATTCACGTCTTACTCAGCCACTTCGGCTGATAATCTTTGGAAGAGATTTTTTTTCTTTTGGATTTTTTATTGTTACCTGAATTTATAATGGTTGGAATTTACTTGATTTACTTTTGTGAAAGCAGTTGAAACCCATTTATTTCATTCCATAACTTCTCTAAGCAAACAGTAGTGCATCTTTCCCGCACCTGAGAACCACCAAATGAAATGCGAGTAAAACAGACAACAAAAAACCCAAAACAAACCAGAGCAAAGAATTTGAAGATTTTTGCTCTTAAAAGTATTAATACCAGAGAAAGTATCAGAAAAATTTGAAGGCAACTTTAGAACTGTTCCTAGTCTTGTTATTATATCTGTTTGGCAGAAGGAGAAAAGATACGGACATAAACTATTCAGAAGACCACAATAATTCTGCCACAACATCTCCCAAAGGCAGGATTCGAGTCAGTTCCCCCCAAATCCATTGATCCTAGTTATGAGAATGTATAAAGGAGGATAAGCAAATTACAGTTTCTAATGGAATTTAAAATTTATGATGTCTTTAAAATCTCACTGGGATTTCCATGTTGTCCTGGCTCCCAACACAGAGCTTAGCCAAGGAATGGTTTAGCCTGGTTTGTTACCATCACACCTGAGGGATATTGGCTGGAGGGAACACAGTGATCTGGTAGCAGGAAGGTCAAAGGTCTTTCCTGGAACCTTTTGAGGAAAAAATCAAACCTGAGTATATCTCAAATGCTAAATCTGGCCTGTAAAAGCAAACATAGGGCCCTAAATCCAGAACTTTTCCATTAATGCAACCAAAGAACATTGTTTGGCAGCTGGATAACAGTGAAAAGTGCCTGTTAATATAAGTAATAGGAAGTTATCTGTGTTAATTTAATATGGAAGTCTTAATTTAAGTAATAGGAAGATCTAATTATTTGGGCTTGTTTTAAGGATGATTTCAAAGAAACTGGTACACATGAAAGCATCCTATTCCATTAAGTCTGATGATCCTTCAGTTCCAGTGGTAGAAGCAACTGTATTACTATATTATTATATTTCCCCAGTGCACAGAGGGGAACACCTTTTATTCCAAGCTGCACAGTCTATCTGTTTGAAAGTAGAGCACTTAAGACAGTGTGGAAGGAGTACCTTTTGGTAACAAAAAAAAAAAAAAAAAATCCCTGGCAGCAGAAAAAGAACCCAAACTTTTTGGGTTTTAAGGAGCTCTTAACCAGCTTAATTAAAAAAAAAAAATAAAAAGTCAAACAAGAAACGGAGAAAATACACTCTTTGAGGGCAGATTGAAGCCATCTGGGAAAAATGCTGAGAGTCCCAACACATTCCTTAGCTGTACGGAGAAGTAGCCTAAATGCAGAAAAGGATGAGCACACCAGGAGTCTGTGTGTTCACACTAACATAATTTAGCCCCAAATATGAGGTATTTTGCTACTGTCCCTTGTGCTCATGAACAAAGATTGCATATATGCATGTATTTTTCTACACATACTCTTAAAGCCACCTCTCTAGGATGGAGAACAAAATCAATGTGTAGGCTTTAAATCAATGGCCATTTTCTTACAGTCTTGAGTAACTTTGCATGGTTTTAATCACTGCTGACTTCAATAATTCATTAACATATCCTGAAAGTTACTCATTTTCTCTTTCTCAAACCTTAGAAATTAAGATTTCGACATCCATGTCTGTGGCAATTTATGTAGAAATTATACAGTCAAAAGACGAATAAATATAAAGCACGTAAGATACCTTCTCTCAGCCTGAAGAGAGACGGTAATTTTCCACCAGAACTAGGGAACTAGAAATTCTGATTTATTGATCTTTGAGGTCAGATGTAGGTATTTTTGGTTGGCTGGTTGATTTTTGTTTTGCTTGTTTTGTTTTGCATTGCCCTTTTGAATTCATGGAAGGTAAGGTCAAAGTGTTAATGCTTTAATTCAGTCAGTATTAGAGCCCCCTCTTTACATCTTTCTGAGTATCCTTCAAAGCTGACATCCTGTTTAATATCTGTATCCGTCATCTCTGAAAAACAATGTCATGTTGGAACTTTACACTGCCATATGATAGCACACAGTTGTGCTCCTGTTTTTTACTTTGGCAGAGTTTCACTAGGAAAGGATAAGAGGGAGAGAACCCTGAAGGGGAGAGAGATAAGTTTACTTTCTTGAAAAAAATGTCATTTATTAAAGACTCAAGCTTCAACGAACCTGATTGAATTAAACTTGAGAAGTGTGAACAACACTATTTTTTATGGCTTGCAGCAATTTATAACTGAAAGGCAGGTAACAAGTATAACAGCCTTATATGTGATATTCTGGCTTTTTGCACACCAAGGACTTCATTCTCAGAGGACATGTAATTTGGAGCTCCGTTTTCCTACAATTTTAGCCTTTTCATGCCCAAATCACTATGTCCTTTCAGAATAGTTGCATGGTGCTACGACATTGTAATCTTTAGGTACAGTAATAAATAAAAGCAACATTATGACTGCTTTACAGTTGGTAAACCAAAATGTTTGCCAAAATGCTCAGTTATCTTTAGTGCGTGATTTGCAAAATTTTCCACATAAAGGAGAAACCTTTTGACGTGAGACTTCGATTTCAGTAAAAATTAATTACATGTACATCTTTGTGTTCATATTTTGTGTTTATCTCTACACATAAATATTTATTTATATACACCCTGTACACTCAGACTTATAAATCAACGGTATTTTGACTCTATTGAGCTTCCAAGACCATTGATTTAGATTGAAAAATGCCACTTGATATTTCTTCAGTTAAAACCCATCCTTGTGGGATGGTCTACAAACTACTTGAGGCCCACTTATTTCAGGGTTTAAGTAGCACTTCAGTGATGCATAGCCTTGTGGAGATAGAATTTTACCTGTAAGGAGCATCCCACTTCTTTTCTTTTAATAGTTTTAACTGTGCAGTAGGGCTACAAGTGCTTTGTAAAATAATACTGTAAAATTTGATGTTTCCCTCCCTCTCAGTTATGTATATTCTTATTCTGAGTGGACTTTTCTTCCTATTTGAAAAAAGGAAAAAAAGGGGGGGAGGGGGCAGATTTGAAAGCAAAACAGAGTCTTTTTTTTTCTTTATATTACCATTAGTGCTGATAATACAAATCTCATTATGAGAAGTGAGGTACAATCTATGTGTAAAGGAGAGAATCAGCTTCACTCTTCCTTCATCAGGCTATTGTGCATCCTTGACAGTAGTAAAATCGTGTCATTTTGCAGGAAATGAACAAGTACAGGAAGAGTCTGGAAGATGGCTGCTGCACACAAATTTATTATCACCATGCCTGGGCCTAGCACTTTGAAACCAGGCTAGGTTTCTTTTCCTCAGAAAAGCAAACCAGCTCTTATCTACTATACAGGGGAGTCGGTGGAAAGCCTTCCATCAACTTCAAAGAAAATTGAATAGAGCCTGCATTGCACAGACTAAAAGAAGGTGAAATAAGGTTAGAGAAATGCGTGTGAAAAGGCACTAATTGAAGAACAGGGGCATTGAGAAAAAAGGATTAAACAGATTATAAATCCCACGTAAAAGGAGTTGCTTCATGTATGATCGTGAACTGCTCAAACCCAATTGCTATGTTGTGCAGGGGCTTCAGTTTCCCAGCGCCGACTGGGGAGAAGTCTCAAGACAAAGCATGCAAGCTTTCTGCCAGATTTCTTGGCCCTGAATGACAGCTGAACGCCATGCTCCAGACTGATACAAGAAGAAACTTGAAATGAATTTTAAGTAACATGTCAGAATTTACTCCCATTAACGTAAGGCAAATAGTTTCAAGTCCAGATGAGCAGTTTCATTATGTATATAGCTGTTTAATGATCTGTTAAGTTCTATAGTTTTTCTTCCCTGTGAATATTTAGATATCAATAAAACATCTTGTACTAGTTCCAAGATTCTTGGACATATTACTAATTATGGGCAGAAGATCTTGATGAAAATCGGTTTCAGAAGTTGACAGTGAGGGATGCGTTTGAGAAACGGTTCAGGACATCTCAATACTTAAGAGATTTACTGCAGGAAGCAATTTCATCGAAGTCTAGATGAGTACTATCCTAAGAAGTATCAACTGCTAAAGCTAAGTAAAGGGCCTGGTAAACAGTGAAATCTAAATGCTATGTATGTGCATATACACACCTGCAGAGCAGATAAGCAATATTTATTCACACCGGTATATACATTGTAGATAAACTGAAATAAACATCCCATGTCAATTACAGATTTACAGATACTGCATTTATTTATTTTTAAGGTGAATTTTTGCAAATCATGCAGTATGAGAACACAAAATCATGCATATAGAGAAACTAGAGGCAGCAAATACCTATAGCATAATTTATCTCAGCCCATTTCATAAAAGCCAGAAGGTAAAGATAAAGTCAGTTCATTTATTTTTTGGACTACAATGTTGCTGCTGGTATCAGACTATCAGAAAGACTTATCAGAAAGCCAGAACCTGATAATATACCCCCAAACCCCCTTAGCATACTAATAATTTCCATAGTGGGTAGTAGTAAACCAATTTTTACACTCTATGACTTCCACAGTTATTGATTGGTTTTGCTTGACAATATTGCCTTGATTTGGGCAAGCCTAAGCCTAGAACACAACCAAGAAGCCTAAGGAGCAAGTATCCAGACTTTGGCTCAGGTTGAGGACACCGTGGTAGATAATGATGGTTCAAATGTTAAGAAAGACTAGAATAATTAATTATACCACCAGAAAACAGACTCATGAATTTACCAGCTGGAAGCGTTATTACATTGTGTGTCTAAATTATTCCCCTACCCTTAGCACAAATCTTCAGAGAGTGGCAATTTAACTACACAGAGTGTAAAAATTAAATTCCACAAATGACTGGAAGGCCTCCTCTCCAGTTCTGTACTGAAGAATCTTAGTAGGAAGGTGGTATTTAATGAGTCTATTTCTTATGCCATGGAGATGAAAGCAAGTGATTGCCGCCATCTACTATGCTGCTTACCTGGAAAAGGAAAAGCCTCCGATACCTTTTGCAATCAGCGTATATCTAGTTTTGCCCACTGTTAACAATCAGCCTGTGCCAGGTGCAATTATACACACCTTCAGCTGCCACAGCTAAAGATGATGAGTTAATAAGTCTTTCCAAAGCTACAAATGATGACTGTGCGCCAGGCCATTAGCCAGAATGCATTACTACATACGTGCACTGACTGTAAGTTTATACTAGAGCTTGCCATTAGCCAGGTTACAGGCCTTTCTTTCAGAGTTGTCTAAAGGAGTTCCTAGAGTTTATTCTTTCAACTTCTAAATCAAATAACCCTTAACACACGAGGCAAGATTACATACAGTTGCCAGAAATAGTATCTGGGTATGTAATACACACTTGATATTACAGGTCTCCAGCTTTCCTTTAGGGGTCAGAAAGCGTGGCAATAAATTCTCTCAAGACTTTGCCTTCATGGGTGTGAAAAAAGAATGGAAGACACTTAGCATTAGGGAATATCTGCTTCAAATTTTGTATTTTTTACAGGAACTACCCATACTTCCTTAAGAGAAAGCTGGAGGTACAGCAGTACCTGTGAACGTGAACAGAGACCTCAGGGCAGGCAGCTCCATTTATGCTTGGAATAAGGATCTCCACAAATATTTGGAGATGCCTGCTAGACATCAACATCCCAATGCTCCTAATATACTCATTTTGTATAAATAAAGGTTAAAATCTACTGCATGAATTAATATTTCTACCACAGTACTTCTGAAAGTGCAATGGTTGCTGAGGGAGGTTGGAGAGGGTAAGGAAGAAGCACGTGGCAAAACCTGCTGCTTCACAATTTTCATGCCTGCCCTCCAGAAGAGTTACAAAAGTCAGTCCGCTCTCCAAAGGACAAAACAGATGAATGAGCACCTCAAAAATAAGAACCAAGCTCAGACTACTGCCGAACTTCAAAACAATTACAAAACTTGCTTGGTGTTCGGAGTGCTGCTGTTCCCATTTCAGGGGTTTTGTTTGGTGGTTTGTTTTTTTTTTTAGCTTTTCAACATGTTTGTGTCTTTGCACTTTCTGTGAGAAGCCAAAAGGAGAAGCAGAAATAACACAATAACGTGAGAAAGGTCAGCCTGTTGACAGTTCCAACTTGAGTTTCAGATGAGAAGCCAGGGAGGGAGAAGCACTGGGTAAGTACCAGAGTAGGTGGATGTTTCAGACCTTTTCAAAGTTTGCTTATCAAAATCTGCAAAATGGAAGAAACCAAAACCTGAAACTATTGTAATAAAATCGTGCACATTCACATGCACGCACGTGTTATTCCTGCAGAGGGACTGTGATTTGGGTCTTGTTTTCACATATCAGTCCGCTTTCAGGGGTGATGACCTAAAGAAAAAACATAAAACCACCACCACAAAATCTCAGTCCCAAGTGGCATTCTCCAAAATGTGTCATTCTTCAGACATGAATTTGCCTCTTTAGGATGGGGTTATAGGTGGCACTTGAAGCTCATCCTGTCTTTTCTCTCTTGGTTTAATTGTACTCTTGCTTGCAAATATACTCGACTCTGTCCCTGTGTTATTTATTGTTTCTAAAGATTCTGAAGAACTAATTAAGTGCTATAAATGAGTCAGGAGTAAGGAGGGAACTTCACCTGTAATGCAAAATTTTAAATATTTTAGACTTAAAGTTAGTGTTTGCAGGTCTACATTTTGTCTTATGCATATTATTAGTCATGTCTGAATAAGCATAAAATGAGGAATATTTTAGTCAAAAAAACCCATATTGCACTTCTTGATCTGAATAACTTAAATACATAATAAAGAATTTAATTGTATTAGCCACAAGCATTTTTTTTCGGTGAAAACTTTTCAAGTTTTGTATAACCAAGCCAAGTGAGCAAGCTCCAGAAACAAAGGTATTGCCTTCATCAAAGTGGGGGTTTCAGCTTGATTCCCTAAATAATCCCAGTCCAAGAAGCCCTTTAAATAAAAAAATGTTGAGTCAAGAAACCGACACTGAAATACCAGTGTATGGGAGAGCGCAAGAGAGCCGTGTGTATGGAGACAGATAATTGTTAGCCTCCCTACACTTTACTGAACAGATTTTACTAACCTAAAAATGTCCAATTTAATTCACGGTGTGCAAAGCAGAACAAACCAAGAAAGACTCTGTTTCGCAGACGTGATTTTGTATATTTGTACCTTGTAATGGCTCCCCCGCAACTGCCCCTTAGAGTTTGCTTTGTTTGTTTACATTTGCTGGTTGTTTTTTAGAAAGAGCAGTAAAAGACATAATCACAGCGGTGACACTAACCAACGCTATTAACTGCGCTTTTGTACACCGCTGCTGTAGCTCTGACACTCAGTCTTACTAACTACATAGTAGAATTTAAGCTGGATCATTTAAATAATGATAAAGCTGTCAAGACTCTGATGTGATTTTCTTCTTGAGCAATTCACCTTCTATTACAGGTTTTATTGTACTTTATAGTGGGCATCTGTAAATCTGTGGATCAGCTTAGCTCCCTAATTTACACCCATTGCACGTACGACATGGTTTTAACTGACTTACTTTAGAAGGATTCACAGTAGTTGCTAGGAAACCTTTCTGTGTTCTTTTCACTTCTTATATAGCATTAGCTTTTCAATTGATAAGGCTGTACCTTTAGGTACAGAGGGATTTAAGCAGAATCAAACAATGACGGTAGGACTGCAGCATAGATAAGCAAAAAAAAAAAANGGGGAGTGCAAATCCTTGTTCTTTGTACAGGTAATACAGAGGATTAGACCAAAAGAAAGGACATAACACATTTTCCATTAATATTTTTTAAAGATATTCTGCATCACATTAAGAAAAGCAGCAAAACAAGACTTCTTACTATAGCTTAAAGTTTATACGTTTGTAAATGACTGTAGCAGAGAAGCCATTTCATTGTGCTACTTCTGTTCCATGGCATGCCTTCCCCAGGATAATTTCCAATGTAAAGCAATTTTCTGTATGAGGGAAGGATAACTCCCATACGGCTTTAAGGAAGTAAATGGTCTTGCCAAAAGTATCTCTATTGCAAACACACTCCCACCTAGATCACCCAGTTAAGAGTCATACACCGTCTGATGGATGTCCTCAGGTTAGCAGACACACAGCCTATGTAAGAGCAACACAGAGCCATGTAGAGAGTGAAGAGATAAAAGAAAACTTTACCCTTATCTACTGTAAACTCTATTGTCTTACTGCTTCACATTCTACTGGGATAAAACAGTCTCATCTTTTATTAGGAAGCATCCTTTTCCTGACCAATTCAGGTATACAAATGTGTACCTGATGCACAGCAGTAATTATATTACTCGCAGAAGATTTTCTATTATGCCATTTTTCTCCTCCCCAAAGGATCCCGTCTCTTTTCAAAAGCTTCAGATCTTATTTGAGCAGGCAAACCGTGAAGAGCCCACTGATGTTCTGCAAATCTCCCTGTTCCTGACGCACCAAGGTGCTTCCCTGTCCTCAAAGCCTGATGGTGGCTGCTCAGCCAAGATTGTAGTACACTCTTGGCATTGCAACTCGTTAGCTTGAACTGCACCCCAGCTATCTTTTAATAGGCCTTACAGTAAATTTAGAGATAGTGGAAGCTAATTTTTTGCCTTCACAATTGAAGGAGGAAAGATAATCAGAATTGTCTTTTCTATGGCTTTTTAATTTGGGACAGCTATAAAACTCTAAGTGCAGGTCGTCCTGCAGGTATTTCCTCGTTTCAAAGTTCCTGAAAGCCAAACCCAATAAATTTTATTTCTTTTTTTTTCTATACTGTCCTGCAGAGACCAGAGAGTCTCATAACATGACAGGCTCGCTTCAGAAAAGAATCTAACTCGTTTCTTCCAACAGCCTTACTCAAATCTCTTGGGTTAACAAATCCGGGTTTGCATTAGCACTGTCTTGGGTAGAGTGAGATTTTTTAAACACCTACTTTCTACCAGTCAATATGAAACAAGGAGAGAAAAGTATTCCCCAGCATCTTCCTTTCAAACCAGCCAAATCAGAGAATATAAAAGCATGTGAATGTACAGAAATAAGAAGGCTACCACACCTTCCTTTCTAATATAGCCTGGCAAAATAAATATTTCAAATAATAAGACAAACCCACAAATAATAATTCATGAATGAGTTTAAAGTTCATGAAGTTTAAAGGTAAGCAGACCACTGAAAGAAATAGTGACTGGCTACACTCTGTAGACCATTAACTCCAACCAGTAAGCCTTGTGCCAAATCCATTATCAACCCTTCTTGAAAAGTGTGATTGTCTAAAGCAAAAATAATCTCAGATGGATTTTAGAACATCATGAGATAAGGGACAATATTCTTATGTGCAAAACGGTAATATCAATCTCTCAGTGACACATGCCAGATAAAGCTCCCACCCCATTCCAAAGAAAAACTCCTCATTTATGCATCGCAGTCTTGCATAAGCTCCTTTAGCCACAGGAACAAACAGAAACCTTTCTATTGTTATTGTAAAAGGAAGGCTAAGTTTTCCAAGAACTTGGCTACTACTTCTCTTTGAGGCATATCTTTCTGCTTGATGACATCCTTTGAAACTGTAGAAGCAACTGAAAAGATATCAAAGTAACAAAACACCCTCCAAACCAAACAAAAAACAATACAACCCCAGATGTCAAAAAAACAAAGGAGCATCGGCAGCTCTCCATGCAGGATATGCTCTTATTAACTCTCCTAAGGGCCACTCTGAAAGTGGAAGAAGAAACATTACAGCACACAGGCTGAACTTTTCCCACACCATCACAACTGACTTTGCATTGTTGCTTTCTGTTATTCTTCTGTGTATTCCCTAAAATGTCGTATGAATTCAGTTACATACCATACGTTTATGTGGCTAATAAAAGAAAAGGAAAGGGAGAGGAAGAGGAGGAGCAGGGACTTATATTTCAAAAGGCTCCAAATAACTTCGCTTGAAAAGGAATTCTTAACACCAACAGATGGAAATTTAGAAAACAAAATTCTCAAGAATAACTACTGAAAGCTACCTTCATCTTTCAGGTTAAACAGTTCGGATCACATTGACCTGAAGAGATTACTCATGAAATATATAGATGAATCCACATCTGAAATACAGCAGAGAGCCTGTAGAAGAAGACTAATGCAAAGCAAAATAGAAAATTTAAATTACAACTAAAGGTGTTTTGCATTGGGAAATATAAACTAGTACACCTACAGGAATATTAGACTGTTTCTCTTTCAAAAACACATAAAAATCATATTAGAAGTATACAGAAAAGACTGCTTTCACTCAGAACTGTGTCTGCAAAAGCACTCTGAGAAAATACACAGAACGAGACTACATTAGCTCTCCCTCTACTTTATTCCCATCTTCCTTAGAAGGAGATACATGAGGCTATGAAGTACCGTATTCTTCCAAGAGGAAATGCCTGAGGAATGCTGCTGCACATCTCAAACCAGCAATGACAGACAAAGTACTAAGATTTTGTATGTAACTCGCGTATATTACACAGGTAAATACAAGAGAAATCCAGCATGCCTATTATACCACTGACTTGGTTATTTGGTCTGCTATTCAAGTGTAAGTCAGTCAGGGTTAAAATATAAGTGATGAAGAGTGGGTCTTCTATTTAACTTTTGATTACCAAAACTAAATCACGCATTCCATACCGTGTTGTTTTTTTAAAGAATGACGTGTAGAGAAGAATAGTTTATTCAGTTTTTAAATTGCACTCGAGAAGAACATAACTACTAGGCTATTCTCCATTTCAAGTTGCCTACTTCACCTAGCAGTGTTACACATCAAACAATGAAAACAATCCATAAAGCGTATGCTTGTGTACGATGGCTGCTTTCACTTCAAGATGCAAACAAAAGCTCTCATTTAGCCAGTCACACTATTTCCATCAATACAAACACATGTTAGTGCATTAACTCTGCAGGAGACATATCTGAACTGCCCAGAGGTCAGCAGTCCCTCCATCATTACAGCCTAGTTACTAGCTGACTTCGCTAACCATCAGTAGGATTGGTTTGCTTGCAAATGCCTATCCGGTTTCCCAGAAGCACAAATTATGATTTATTTTTTTAAAAATTCTGATTTGTTTAAAATTACAGATAATTGAGTGTTGTGGTTTAACCCCTGCCGGCAACTAGGACCACGCAGCCATCCACTCCCTCCCTCTCCCCCATGTAGGGCAGGGAGAAGAGGGAGAAAAAGGCGGAAAAACCCCACAAACTCATGGGCTGAGATAAAGACAGTTTAACAGAACTGCAACGGAAGAGGAATAAAAAGTGGCAAAAGAATATACAAAATAAAGCCAAGTAACACAAATCGCTCTTGGCACCCAGTCATTGGTTGCCCAGCCCACCCCGAGCAGTGATCAGAGATTCCCACTCCCCAGCCAACCCCCGTTTCTATACTGAGCACAAGGAATACTCCTTTGGCCAGCTTGTCCTGTCTATGCTCCCTCTCAGCTTCTATGGGAACCTGGAAAAGTCCTTGACTAATGTAAACATCACTTAGCAACACCTAAAACGAGTTACCAGCATTATTCTCATACTAAATCCAGAACACAGCATCTACAAGGAAGAAAATGAACTCTGTCACAGCTGAAACCAGGACACTGAGGAAGACCATAACTTTGTGTAGTGTAAGTCTTAATTTTTCCTGTTGTAGTTTTTAAATAACTAGCAGTTAGTCAGCAGATTTCTCATCTTTCACAGCTTCTGATGTACCACCCAAGGATTAACAGGACTTGGCTTCTCTTGTATACTGCTGAAGTCTCGACAGGTTATACTGCCTTACGCACAGTTCAATTCTGTCAGATATTAAGAAATGCTCTCATCCCAGTTGTGTACAAAAAAAGAAAAAAAAAAGGAAAAAGGAGAAAGGCTTCCTTAACAACTAGAGGTTAAAAGCACATAGAAATAGATTGTTGGCATACATAGATTATCCTTACACTGCAAAGGCAGTGCTCCTCATACGCCTCGCTTCCCTGCATTACTGTCTCACCAACGCTGCTACGCTTTACTGCCCTTTTTTCAGCTTATACGTAGCTCCACCTCCAGTCACCTCCCAAATATGAGACGACTCCTTGTACGCAACTCTGGTTCCAAATCAAGTCCATGACGTCCTGGACTTGATGATGGCTGATGATGAGGGCTGACAGAATCAGACACACACACTGAAAAAAGAGATACAATTCTCACATCCTAACTCCTGGTTGTGATCAAACTGCCCTTCAGCTGGTGAGCATTTCTTACCAGTCCCTCCAACATAGCAATATTTTCTGTCAAGTGATACTAACGACCCCATGAGTTTTTTCTTCATCTTCCAACTGCTCATCCATCATACTTTCATGATGTCCATGTAACTATACCTGAGATGAAGGTTTTCTCACCCTCAACAGAGTAACAAGTCAAAAGACAGCTTCTATGCTGTTTGGGTTTTTGTAAGTAAAAGAGGATTCCAAAACCTAAATGCTCTTCCTTGTCTTCTGCCCTCATCCTTTTCCCCTCTCCTCCTTTCAGTGATGAGCACGCTTGAGTGCCTCTTTCCAAAAAGCCCTTACGGCATGTCTTCCACTCTTCAACACCAGGAGGGCTGGGAAACCACACCCTCTGCAGCAGGTCAGAAGGAATCAACCAGCCCTTTCCTACCAAACAAAAAACCTGTACGGCTTTTATTTTTATAGCAGCTGCAAAGACACAGTTCTAAAGGTGTTGCTGGCTCTCTCCCCTGTTGACTGCTGAGCAAGGCAGCATTACCCGTGGCAGTGCTGGTGTGCTCAGAAAGGCAGCTTCTAAATACACACGTGGGACAAAAGCACCCTACAAAAATCTGTTGATGCATTTCCCCAAATAGTGTCGCTGTCATGAATCCCAAACATTATAACAGACTGGAGTGACATATAAAGTAAGCTTTTGAAAACTGACGATAAAACAAGTTTGTTTTCCTATGCCAAACGTAGAGTTGAGAAGGAAATAGCTTACACGGGTAATAATGTTTGTTTTGGATCGATACGCAGTCGATTGCCCAGTACTGATTATTTTGAACAAATGCACAGCTCGACCCCATGTAATAAAAATCTGGCTGCCCTTTGTTACTCATGAAACTCATAAAGGTTAAACCTTTAGCCTGAAGGAAAAAAAGATCCTTTTCATCCAATGAAAATTAATAGGGCTGAGCATCCCTCCCCTTGCAGGCAGCTGTAATTTTTCAGCTAAGAGGCACAGAGGTTTAAGAAGAACTGATGATGGAAAGTTTTTGTCACCGGCATAAACACATTTTAAAGGCGGCTAGCAGTAGGCTCACACTGCGAACTGCGCGTCTGAGGCGATGCCAGCGGTACTTAGCGCAGCTGCTCATGGCTGTGCGCCTAATTGAATGTTGTTTGTCTCAAGATTTTCCAGCGGACCATTTCAAGTGGCAGCACACAGCTGATGTGCCATATAACCCGCATTAACACCTCACCTGCAAAACACATAATTACATTCAAATCTGCTGATTGGATGCGAAATGCAAACACATGCCAGTGGTTGCATTTCAGAAGTAACCTTGCCCATCCACGCAGAAGAAAACGAGTGGATTGTTATCTAGAACCGCTCCCGCATCCGGTCTCTCCAAAAAAGATTATTGGTAGCATGTGTAGGAATTAAAATTTCAAATTACCATTTTTTGATGATGGCTCTTTACGGCTAGGTAAATCTAATTCTGTTCATTTCCCGCATATTTATTTTGCATCTTAACTCTTATGCAAAGGTTTGTAAAACCTATTTCTGGGATACTAAAAAAAGGAAATCTGATAAATTACTTCTTATATATATAGAATGAGCTGTCAAATTGCGTGATTTATAAAATTAGAGGATGTTAATCTAATACCTCTTAATATAACTGCTACTCTCATGTCAATCTTTTTTACTGGAGCATGGTGGTTCCAGATTTATTTATTTTTTAATAACTAGTGTTCACTTCAGAAGGAAGTTCACGTTTGTATTAAACTAATTTACATCCATTTGAAAATGCTGAATCCAAGCCATTTCCTTTTTTCCACTGGGAATGCAGTCAAGCACAGTTGCTGCCGAATAACTATTTGGAAAAAATGGTTTTATTATTGCTGTGTCTTCAGATGATTACATGCAGTGGCTGATCCGAGAGGTCATTACCATCATTGTGAAGGCAGTGGACTAAGCTTTGTTCTACCATAGCAGGTAAGAGCTTAAAAACTCCAAAGAGAACCTAAGCCTTGAATTTAGGAATAATTTCTTAAGACTCACTTGAAATAATGCATTTATGTAGCATAATCAACTAAATTCAAATCCACAACGAGACATGAAACATGATTTGGGCTTTTTTAGCTTAGACAATACAAACAGATAGTCTATCAGTATGTAGTCCTGCTAAGTTCCATGTGTTTCGAGGTTACCTTCATTAAAATAACGAATTCTTACATTAAAAAAAAAAGAATTACCATTGTTTCAGATATGCTACCCCCAAAAAGAAACAAACAACCTTGAAAACCTGTGTTATATTAAAATGAAACCTAGTAGACAAAACCAGTCTCTTGAAAGAGATTTATGACAAAGGAAAAGCTTAGGGAAGCAGGCTTAGAATGAAGGTGAGAACTTTCATGTTGTGAGTTTATCCCTTTGTGTCTTCAGACTGTGCACTTTGTGAGGAAGGGTCCCTCTGAGGAAAGCGGTGATCTGAATATTTAATGAAAAAGCTGTATGTGTTCTGTAACATGGTAAGAATGAAGCTTGCGGAGACAATCATAAAACTGATGCTTCCTAATTTTACAGGCTACGCAATCTACCTCTAGCCTTCATCTCGACTCCTAAGTATGAGATTCTTGCGAAAGTTAATAGAATTTGTTACCTATATACATCCCTTAATGAATCAGTTGAAGTGTTTGAACCTTTTTCCTTCAGTTACTGTAAAACCAGGTGCTGTTACTGGAAACACCTGGATTGCAGTACTCAGGGAACACGCTGCTGCTGGGAAGACAGCACAGGGGTTGGGAGAAGCAGCTTCTACTACCCTGTTTCTCCATCAGTGTCATGCCTGAGCCGAGGCTACAGACCTTGGAGCTGGACAGGTATTCTGCAGGTGGGGTGCTGCTAAAGGCCGTCAAAGCGGTTTTGAGATCAGTGAGATCTGGAAATAAAAGCCAGCTCATTCCCCTGCTTTTTCTCTTGCACACATCCTACCCCCAAAGCTATGGTAACTCCTCGGCATCCCCACTACAATGGTGATGCTGCCATCAGTACTTTCTCTGAGGCATGTTCTTTAACTCCATGGGCACGGGCTTATTCAGTCCCTTGTTAATTTTTACAACATTAATAGATCTCTTAAAGGTTTTCCACATTTAGATCTCTTACTTTGTCAAACTAATTAGTGTTGTTTTAATCACTTTCATATCTCAGAGCATCCACATCCTGGTAGGTGCTTAAGAAAGGAGAATAAAGGAACGGCTCCTTCTGTGAAGAGCGTGAAGTCATTCTCATTGAAATAGTTCAAGAAAGCAGCTCCTTTTAAAGCAGACTTTACGAACTACACTTTAGGAACTTGTAAATGACACACATGAATTGTTAACCCTTACATTGCACTCATGGTGATTTTTATATCAAATCTTTCTTTCATAAACCAATCAACAAGTCCTTTTTAATAAACTCTCTTCTTGAGAGCATCTCTTACTTCAGTGAAATAATTTATGTCTTTAAGGAGCACAGCTCTTTTACATTTGTAAATTTTCACAAATTTGTATATTTTCACGAAGTATTGTATCACAAGGAACAAGAGATTGATTTAGAGCAACTTCAGTAAACAAACAAGAGAAAAAACTGCTCCAAGGAACTAACTTCACAAGCAACAGCCTGTTGTATAGACACTAGATTTAATCAAAATTAAAGTGCAGTGAGGCAATATGATACATGCTGACAACGTGCAGTGTTAAAGTCTTAGAGAAGAAATGACTGGGGGGGTTACTGTAGTAAGATGCAATTAAAAGGGCATTTTAAATTTCTTATTACCAGAAATGGATTTTAAGAGAGAATCTGACCAAGAATTATGACTCAGACCTTTGAGAGAACACTGTATTTAATCTCCTTATGAGCAAATTTGAAGTCTTGATTTATTCTCTGACACCAAAATTCTGTTAACACCGTAAATAAACGACACATTTTTAAAAATCTCATCTATTATTCTCAACTCTCATACGTCTTTTTAATTTTAAAATTAAATATTCTGGATATTAAGTTGCAAAATACTGCTTTTAAAAACTCATTTCAATGTATTAATAAGATAAGCTACTGATTACACTAGTCCAGGTGTTCAGAACTGCTTAGATATCTCTATGGAGCACGGCACCGCGCCATATCATCACATTTTATCTTTTGCCTGGCTCATTTTGTTAGCAGAACATTTCAATAACGTACAAAAAAGAAGCTTCTATGTTTCACTTCATTTCATTCATTGCTGTTCTTATCCACACCAGAATTACAATTTTTATTTGAAGTTGTTGCATGGGAGGTGACGAAGAGCCCGATGAACCCTCTTTATTCCCTTTCTTCCCACTTGTGGTAACAGGTCTTATTGGGGTTTAGCTAGACGAAGAATTTGAGTGGCCTCACTTTAACAGAATAATTACAGTGCCATAGCTATGCTGATATAACTCCCCCATGTGGATACTCTATTTCAAGGATAAAAAAAATATTTAATTCTAGAATAATTACTCTGCTTTTTAATACTAACCAAACAAAGTTACTTTCTCTCCAAAGGGAGGGATCATGTGGGAAGCATATCAAAATAGCTACAAAGTTCTGTTTCTTCCTGTGGTCCAGCCCTCTCAGGGGATCCTGAGATGCCAGAACGGCACCGATTCCAACTCACCAAGTCTCCACTGTACTTCAGTCAAGAGAAGAACATCTAGATCTGCCATCTAGTCTAGTCCAAGAGCCCTCTCCACAGAAAAGGGGATTGAAAATGGGATACCATGAGATATCTCGACAGTACTGTGTAAGTAGCTAATATATAGGTTAATATCCGCCTGAACTGAAAGGATGAATTTGCACTTGGTTAAATGTCTACATAAAACCAAAAACATTCATGTCTTTTTTTTTTCTGATGGACAGTTGGAAACTATGCTTTTATTTGACAAAAACAGCTTGATAGGAAAAGCCTAGGCAGTCTCAGTTACAGACTTAACTAAACTGAGTAACATTTAGTTTAAGGACAGAGGTAAGGTTACTAGCACCACAGAAACTATTCCCTTTTTAACACATAGAAATGCTTTACAAGTTCTTTTTCAAAATGGATCTAAGAGGCTGCTTACAGATAGAAGATCTGTCTGTACAAGTCTTCCAGTGTACAATGTTGCCTAGACTTGCAGACAATTTCCATGCTTTCACTTCTCATTATCAAAATGACTTCATGCATTAAAAATGCCAAAAGAGGTTATTTAATATAAGTGAAAAGACATAGGTATGGTGTTCTATTATTTACTCCAGACTTTCTTTCCTCTCTTGGAAAGAGTGAAGCTCCTCAGTGGTGTTAGATAAAAAAAAAAAATAAATCAGACTATACCTGATCTAGAAATAGAATAAAAGGTTTTCTGTTGTTGCCATGATAAATGGTATGGATTATCTAGAGCTGCCTGATCACAAGTGGCACCAAGAATATGTTTTGCATCACCAGCATGGAAAGAAATCCTCATTGTTACTAGCAGAACCCTTACCACAGCCTGAATACAAACAGTTAAGTTTGTATCCGAGACTTCAAAATCACCGAGACAAAAGTATTTTTAGCTATAAAGCTATTTTGTAGCCTTTGATTTTTCTTAAGAGTGCAATTTTTAAAAAGAAAGTGCCTTGGTTACTGCTTTGCAGCTTTACACTTCAGTTAGTAAAGTGTCACGGGTTTTAAAGACCATCTGAACTTCCCCTTGAAAGGTATGAAAATACTCCTGGATGACTTCTAAACAAAAGACTTAAGGGCAGACACTTAGCTTGTGTAAATCACTATCACTCCATTTAAGTTAAGGGAACTATGCCAAGACACCAACTTTCATCTGACACGGTCTATTTTTTGCTTCTAACTATTCTTTCATGGAGTTAGAGAACAAAAGAGTGTGAGAAGAGATCTTTCTGGGTACAGACTGACGACCTTGAGCCTGACTGACACCATAAAATGGAACTTTAGCTGATGAACCAAACACTGCACGGCATTTCCGCTAACAACAACAATCTGAAATAATGATCTACAGGCGCTTACTGTTGCCAGCACTTTTTAAATGTTTCCCCTTGTGCCTCAACAGTTGAAATCCCAGGAAGTTAAATCAGCTTGCAAATTTGACTGAATCAACACCTGCTCATCCAAACCACATTTTAACTACAGGAAGGAATTCTTCACTCTCATTTAGAGCAGCAAAAAAACCGAAACACATGGCCAAACAATTTCAAGGCTCTGCAGGAATACAGAACTAAGCCATAGCACGTCCTTGCTGTTCCATTCTGTTTTCTACTAGTTCCAGTACACAAGCAGGCCCAGGCTAGAAGTACATTTATCATTTGCCATGCTTCTGTTGAAAAATAGTCAAATATAGCCACACATCTCCTCTCACACGATATGAATCTAATTGAGAAATGGGAATTAATATCACAATATCATTAATAGTTTCCGCTTCCTTTTGTTTTCTTATATGCCTATGCATTGATGCACGTAACACTGTGATATACTGAACGCAAAACTGTGGGACATGTAAGATCCAAAACAAGTAAGTTTCTTCTGATGCTATGAATTCTCTCTAAAATGGTTTTAACTTGGCCTTGCAATGATTAAAAAAAAAAAAGTAAGTTACTATATTATATATCATAAAGATATATAACACTGAAAGAGGACAGATTTAGATCAGATATTAGGAAAAACTTCTTCACTCTGAGGGTGGTGAGGCACTGGACCAGGTTGCCCAGAGAAGCTGTGGATGCCCCATCCCTGGAGGTGCCCAAGCCCAGGCTGGATGGGGCTTTGAGCGACCTGGTCTGGTGGGAGGTGTCCCTGCCCAGGGCAGGGGGGTGGAACTGGATGGTCTTTAGAAATCCCTTACAATTCTAACCATTCTATATGACTCTACATATGTTAAATCAGTATTAAAATTATTTCAGAGAGTTCGAGAATATTTCATTTTTATTTTATAGATGTACCTGAATTTTTTTTGCTACTGAAATTGGTAAGAAAATTTTTAAAGACATTTCAAATGTACTTAACTTTTATTGCTAGTTTATGACATCTTTGTAAAGGAAGGAAGGAATGTACGCAGTGTAATGTTAATGAATGTATTCCCCTTGTTAATAAGGCCCAAAATTTAAATTGAAATCTTGGTGATTTAGGAACTCATGAAAAACAATGGAGAAATTCAGATTTACAAACCTGTTGTGCAGCTGGTTCTGTGGGTCTCTACATGCACTTGGCTGGGGTTGTTATACGAGAACAGCAGCTTGTAAAGCCACAAGACCATGGCTGGAATCAAGAAGAGAAGAACTAGCACTATTTTGTCCTACATACCTCAGAAGTGCCATAGCAAATAGGACTGTGGCAGTTTTAATATAAATGGTTCCCTCATTAATATGCTTTTTAAACTACAAATATTTAAAGAAGAGAAATAAACTGAATTCCCAACTGAATTCCTGAAGTCCAGGAAGCAGATTTCCTGTTTGCCAGGCTGCCCTAGCTGACGAAGACTTGATATTTAAGATGATACTTGAACAGTTACATGCGAAATGCCAGAGTAAACCCCAGGAAAGAGGCCAAGTATGCAAAAAATAGGTACAGGATTTTAAAGTGTATGGCGTATTCGTTTGTCATGCAGCAGTATTACACACCACGTATGCTCTCACTCCTAACTTCGGAAATTGTACGGTATTCCTATATATCCACACTTAGATGCAGGCAGCAGCAACTTGACATAGATGTGTTCATTCTTTCACTGTTGAGTCTCAGTATCACAGATGCCTGGAACCCTTCCATCCCTGGACCCGATTCTCATCGCAACCAACATACCTAATGGACCTAACTGGATTCACAGAAGCATCTTGTCTTGAAAATGTTCCCTTGATTTTTAAGTGATTCACCGCTGTGAATCTTAGTCTTTATCAGTGCATCATCACCTCCCAACTAGCAACAGAGAGGTGACCCTCCCCAGAAATGAATGACAGGAAAGAATGAAACGCTCACAGGCGCAGAGAAAGAGAAAAATCAAGAGAGGACATAAGAAGATAAAGGGATCTTAAACGAAGTTAACTTTTTGTTATTGACAATAAGCATCTCAAGCTACTTTACTGAAGTTGTATCAAGGGAGTGACACATTCATAATTATGCTGCAAACATATTCTATGTACATGCACAGCTTATGCCGTATTTTTACCGGAAATTTCCCTGCTGCTTTAATTTTGTGCCAGCCCTTTCTGGAGCCCTGTGCTAACTATTGTCAAGGGAACTGTTTGTATTTAGTTCCCTGTAGAACGGGGTGAGGATTACACTAAGACTTTAAGAAGAGGAAAGATAACAAAGAAAAAAGGCAATAAAGAAGAGACATGGGAAAAAATAGAACATCCATAATCTTGTAGTTCTCAACCTTTTAAATCAGTCAAATAAGGATGAACAGTAATTTAATATATTCTAAGACCAACAAGAGGTGAATTTTGGAAGGCTGTACCTTACACAACTGGAACAGTCACTTTTTGTGAAAGCTTGTGCAGTCCATGGTGAGTTTCTGAAACAATTTAATAAACAATAAACAAAAGTTTGGTGTTTCTGAGTTTTTGACTGTGTCATAGAAGCTAATGTTATATTAGGTACCGTGACGTTTGGGAAGTACAGTCATGGAGCTAGTATAAAACCTCACCATAAAGAGACAGTTCAATTGCAAATGGGCTCATATAGACCGTGCATGTATTACATGGAGAATTACTAGCTGGAGTGAACAGCCACTCCTGGACAAATACCCTAACAGTAGTAGAAATAACTAGGGGGGAGCAGGTGCCTTTACTTTTTCAGGCCACAACTGCAGCACTGCATCCTATTGTCCCATATTGCTAATTGCAGCATTACACAAATATACCACAAACACCGAACCTCTCCATCATGAGTATCAAAAATAACGTTTATGCCAGTAACTAAATGTTTAACCCCTCACGATGAAACATACTGCTTATGCTTGATAGGTTTTTTTGAAGACATGAAAACCTCAAAACACCTAAAATACCCACGTAAGTCAAGACCAGAGAACAGCGCAAATCTCCTTCTAGTCAGAAGAGCTGGTCAGATGATCCCATAAAAGGTCCCGCTGCCTGCAGAATGGATGGAAACACCCGGCCAGCAATGCACACCGACTCAGATGATTCAGGGAGTGCACTTAACCTGCGTGGGTTTCTTGGTCAATAAAAGCTCACTGGGTTTACTGTGCCTGCACAACAGATTTAGTAAGGAGTAGCAGTGCCTCTGCCTCTGCTGACAATTTTCAGTCTTATAGTGCTTTAACTTCCATTGAAACACAAGATATTTGAAAGCTGCGGGAGAAAAAACCATGCAGTGTAGGGATATCAACCAGTGCCAGAGGTGAGAGGGGTCTCCTGGATAGTCCTGGGACAAATGCAGGGGATCCAAGGTGGCATCAGATCTGCCGGGCCTGAGACAAAAGAAGATCAAATCATGGAATCGTTTTGGTCAGAAAAGACCTTTCAGTTCATTGAGTCCAACCATTAGCCTTGCACTGCCAAGTCCACCACTAAACCATGTCCCTAAGTGCCACATTTATACATCTTTTAAATACCTCTAGGGATGGTGACTCAACCACTTCCCTGGGCAGCCTGTTCCAGTGCTTGGCAACCGTTTCTGTGAAGAGATTTTTCCTAGTATCCAATTTAAACCTCCTGTGGCACAACTTGAGGCCGTTTCCTCTTGTCCTGTTGCCTGTTACTTGGGAGAAGAGACCAACCCCCACCTCACTGCAACCTCCTTTCAGGGAGTTGTAGAGAGCGATAAGGTCTCCCATCAGCCTCCTCTTCTCCAGGCTGAACAGACTCAGTTCCCAGTTCCAGGGCATAGGAAAGGTAAGACTGTGTTAAGACCTAAGGCAAGAGGGCCTTCTCCAGGGACCAAGGAAATAGACTCAGAAGTAGAAGCAAAATTTTCCTATCTATTCAGAGAAGTAAAGCACTAAAAGCAGAAGTTGTATTTTGGTCCTGAACTGTTAAATCCATTATAGATAACTGTATTTGGTAAAGAATGAAGTTTTATCATGTACTGAATTCTTTTAAAAATTACTCTTTGGACAGGTATCACCCACAACGAAGTCCTACACAGAAATGGGCTTGACACATCATAACATACTAACACCGAGAAGCTGTCTAGATGGCAATCTGGGAACATTGACCTTGGGTGTCTTAGCTGATGCTCCAGAGGCAGGTAGGGTACCTACCTCCATGGGTAGGTGAATCTGAGTTTGAGCTTAGGAGGTCTGAAACCTGCTATGGTGGACATCTGGAACCAAAGCGACAGATTTTGAATCTATATTACAGCCTGAAAATTGCCTGAAATATAGATGGTAATAACAGAATTCTAGCAGCAGGGGGTTCGGTGCCCATAGCCCTCATTGCAAATACAAGCCTTGGGGATAGAGGATTGCTCAGCTGTGGACTTAATGCCAGACAAACAATAGAAAAGGAGGAGGAATCCCAGGAAACAGGAATCACAGCAGGGTTGAGATCACACCGGGGGAGAAAGCAGTTCATGAAAATTGTTGTTCCAATATATGTACCTTTCCGTTGAAAATTAATTCCTTCCTAACTTGTATTCATTGTTTGCCTGCCATGTGTTTAGTTTTATTTTTTGCTTTGCTCTTTCTCAAGTGTTAAAAGGAAAAATAAGAGTACCTGAAGTTCAGTGAACGTAAACTGTGATAAGCAAGTTCGAGGCCTTAATTTCAAAGACTAGCTACATAGAAGACAGATATGGGTTATGTGGAAAAGTGTTACAGGAATAAGGTAAGTGGATGTTGTATACAGGAATAATGGGAGGGTCATCAAAACCTATCTTAAAATTCAGTAGGGATTTTCTCCTTATTATCACCAAATGACTACTCCAGAATCTTGGACCGCTAGAAACCTCCTTTGAATCTCTACCCTAGATTTTCTCAATGCCTTTAAGATCTAAATTTCCATTATAAAGTCTAACACAGATTAAACATTAACAGTTCTCACTTAATCCCTACAGTTGGCTAATCTTCATGATGTGGCTTCTTTGCCTGTTAGCCTATCTTCCCCTTTCGGATATTATCCAAATGGTCTCTTAACTTATTTATCTATGAAGACTGAGGATCATCCTAAAAACTTTTCTGTTTACATAGAAATAATTTCTAGGTATGCAAGCAATCAGTATTTTCAGTTTACTTCATTATTTTCCATGCTTTCAAGTGAAGCAATGGACTCATTTCTCAATCTCTCATTTAAGTGAATTCTTAATCAGGCAATCAAAGTTGTCTGACAGTTCTTTGTGGGGTGCATTTTTATGGACTGACCTTCTACAACATGCTTGTTGCTTTCACCAACTGTACTGGTTATGCCATGATCTGGTAAAGAAACCTATGCAAAAATATGTCTGTGTCCCATCATTACTTCTATTATTTTTCTTCTGATCAACATCTGGAAATTACATAATGACGTAACTCGTGGGAACATTTATTCTTCTGGTAACGTCACAGAGACTTTACACATCCAAGCCTGATACGTGCCATATGGTGGCTGGAAAGGTGAAACAAGATTTTTTTAATAAGGATGATAAGAGACCATGAAATATCTTAAGGGAAAAAAGGAAAAGAGGAAGAAAAGAGAAGGCAAGAGGAAAGCAAGGAAGATTTCAGAATAGTTACCAAGAAATACAGGCAGAGGAATCGGAGAGAAAGCGAGCAAACAAACTGGTGAAGAAAAAAAAATGTGCTGAACAAGATTTCTCCCTGGTCTCCATTTCAGGGCTAGAAGGGAAGGGGTTCCTCCTGTTATTCTCTGTAGTTCAAAGGCTGTCAGAATCGATATACAGAGGAAGAGAAGATAGGTCAGATGGTACAATACTTTGCATAAGTATTCTACGAAGTCTTGGCCCATTTTACAAACACTTTAAGCAATCCGAAAACTCTGATTTATTCAACTCTATAGTGCCAGCCCAAGAAGATGACAGTCCTGTATGTTGGAAGAACATGGCTTTGCCTGAGAGGCTGCTACTAGAAACCTCATCTGCTCTTGAGGAGACTTCAGATAACCTTTTCTAGTGCCTAGGCACCACTTGCTCAAAGGAAAGCAAGGATTTTTAGGCAGTGTGCAAGTACTAAATACAGGGACACTTGCATCCTGCCAGCCATATGGATATGTGGATCCAGACTCCGATGAGCTTTGCCTTTAGCCCATTACCTGGCTTAACCAGGATTATAAACGTAATCTTAGAGTGGAAGATAAGAAAATCAAATGAGTGAAGATCTTATGCAGATAAATTAGAGGTTGTAGAAATATGACAAAAGACAGAGCTCAACAGACAGGGTGATGCAAGGCAAAAGAAGCTGATTACTAAAGAAGAAAAATTTGCAGTTAGTAGACCATGAAGAAAAGAAGGGTCAGCTAAGTCCCACGTCAAGAAGAGACAATGACCAAGACTCTAAGTGAGGGAACTGATCCAGAACTACAAATAAAAATGGTCATGTCAATGAAAAGGAGCAAGATGAGGCAAGGTGCAAAGCTAAATAATAGCTAAGTAACAAAAAGTGAAGGGAAATGGCAAAGAAAAGGGAGCTCAAAGAGTCAAAGTCATTGAAGAAGAAAGAAAGAAAAAGACAGCTGAAACTACAATAGGACCCTGAAATGTAAGAGAGCCATCATTAGTTATCAGTGTCTGAGAAGGCATAGAAAAAGAAATGAAAACAGTGTCTGACCTACTATGAAAAATAGAGACAGTATTAATTTTAAAAGAAAGGAATTATCTGGCTGTATATAGCCAGTGTACTAATAGGACTGGTGCCATTCATCTCATATACTCATTAGTATGAGTAGTATCTAAACACGGGTATTACTGTATCTGTCTAGTAGAATATTACCAAGCAACTTATTTCACCATATAATTCTGGGTGAATACTCTAAGAAAATCTCAGATTCTTTAGAAGGAAAAGTAATCTGAGTTTGCAATACCCTCGTTTATATATCTGTTCCTAGAGACACCATTTAATCAGATTTGTCTCAAATATTAATTTCTATACAGTTAATTGAAATATACTCGGATGGATATGGATGATTCTTCCTCCTCCACCAGAAGGTAAAGTACTTTTAGTTTTAGAAAAGATTTCAAAAAATCTAATCCAAATATTGGAACTCAGAAGTGAAACAGACTACAATTGACTATTTAAATTTTTTAATGAGAAAATTAGTGGTAGTTATAGCAAAAATAGCAGCATAACATTTTTCTTTACTTTTTCAGTTTAAATAATGTAATTTGTTAGTTCAAACACAGTCATAGTAGAAGATATTTACATTAAAAGTATGAGGCTAAATTGCTAGTATAGACAGACACAAGTCCCAAAAAGTCATGCAAAAACATGCCTACTTGTGATGGAACTATCCCACCTTTTCAACTGGATGGCGCCTCTTTAAATCAATACTCTGTGCACAGAGCAGAGCTGGATGTTCAGTCACTCGAACTTCTCACTACAGGTGGGAAAGCTAGAATTTTTATGACGTGCTTTCGTTATTTTTCTTAGCCCTTTCTTCTGCACACTTGTGTTTCTACTTCTGTGCTACCACCAGACAATAAGATGGGTCAAAGTGTGAATCTGAGTGTCACTGAACGCTACGAAATGACTAGCCTTCACAGGTTTTCATTTCTTACTTCTAAAGCACAGAACATTCATTACACGACATAGATCAAGCTCCAAGTCAAATTAAAATTTGTATCTATTTTACCCTTTGTTTTTGCACAGAACTCTTCACGTCACTTACTCTGTACATGCACAACTCATTCTTATGACCTTCAAAACGCATGCATAACACGTATATTGCTGTGACTCATATCACGGTAGTCCAAGACCTACCATGTACTTAAAAAAATAATTAATTTTAAATAGGAGGTAATATACGTTGCAGAGTATCCATGGCAGACTTGTACATAGAATTCAGGTGCAAAACTGTACTCCCTTCGCTCTGGGCCTTGTCATAGATGTGTATTTTATCTGCCTGTTCTGTGGTGCAGCAGAATGAGAATTCTTCATGTGGCTGCAACAGCCCCAAGGAGTTACAAACACAGCCACGGTCAGAATGAGGTCAGGTTATTCCACATCCCTTTTCTCTGGTACAGCAGCAGCAGGAAAAACATATGGCATAACAGACATTAAGTCATATTGCTCCTTCTATACTTAGTCTTCTATTTCTGCCACATGTGGAAAGTTCCACGTGTAATATAAATGTCAAGAGCCCTTGCATTGCCTCTAATTTTTGAAAATTCTTCCACTTGTTGAGGAAGCTGAAGCAGGAGAGACACAGACTAAATCCTGTGCGCTCTGACACAAAAACACTTAAAGACTTGAATTTTTCTTCAGGCTGCAAAGAAATGAATTTACTCACTACAGCTTCCCAGAGAAGAGAACTATAATCAGATGTGAAATGCCCCCAGTTTTTTATTGACGCCATTGATCACATACCCATAATAAGCTAAGGTGACCGCATTTGGGTTCCTTTTCTCATTGCACGTTATGAACTAACCCCGAAGTCATCCTGAAGATGACACTTGGTGCCAAGAGAGGCAGGAAGTGTTCAAAGGCAGGCTGAGGTGCAGTGGGTACTTCTAGGTTGTCCCCAGCACAGCCCTGCCGAGCACAGCCGGTGGGGCAGCGCACCTCCAGGCACGGCCAGGTAGCCTCACCACAAGCCGTGGGCTTCTGCTCACAAGCTCTATGGATGGAAAGCAGGCAATGGGTGGATTTTTCAGTACGCAGAGATCCTTTGGACATACATGAAGAGACACAACTTGGAAGTAAATTAAGGCAGACGCTATACGGATTGGTAAGAGAGAGGGGGCGAGAACCTTTTCCAGCATTCCAGCACTGAATGTAGAGGGAATGTTTCAGCTTGGACTAAAAACTGCTTATAGAGAGCTAGGATCACAAGCCCATTTATCATTATACTGGCAAGTGCTCCCTCTGCATTCAAAAGGAATGGGGGAGTTTCACCAGAAAATGTGCTGTGCCTTCTGCAGTGTCCTCTGGGACAGCACGGCCCTTTACTCTTACTCAGAAAAATGCCTTAAAACCTTTTCATATTATATACGCTTCACTGGGAGTGTCACACAGTCATTCAAGAGGAAAGGGGGAAAAAAAAGATAATTAAAAGGACATTCATATATCACTTTAAAAAAAATGTTTATATGCAGGCATACATCTTCAGAGTATTTTTATTGGAAATATAATTACTAAAATCAAGACCTACAGATGTAACTCCACCCAAAGGTGGAATTGTCATTGACTTCAGCAGGATATTTGCCTGAGTAAGGCCACAGGAACCAGATTCAATACAATTAAAGCTATAAAATATTCCCTCACCTAAATAAAAATGTAAAAAAGCCGCTACTGCTACCGTAACAGCATATTATTCCAAGTGTGTGCTACCGGACTATTATGCCTGTGCAGACAGTTACAGGGGAAACAGTGCTCTACGGTCTCTTCTACCAAAGCAGATCTCTGCAGGTAATTTTAATGGGGCTGTTAATAACCTGGCAACTGTCCCAGCCAGATGTAGCACATTTAAACATTGTCCTTACAGCTTTGTCAGAACTGTTGACATTGCATGTCAGCAATGGAAAATTGCCACTGCACCAACCAACCATCTTCATTATATGGAATCACATTGTTAATCTACAGCCAAATGCAACTTGAGGCGGAAAGAGAGTTCAGATTGCACCCATCTGTATACTATCACTCCAGGTGGCAGGTCGTTCTTCAGGATTAGAGATTGAATCAGTCTTTCCATCATCAATAAGCCCTCCTCCACAACAAGTGCCTGTCAATCCAATATTTTACTTTCAGCACCGTGAGGACCGCACAGCATGGTAATGAAATTTCTCTGTAAGTAGACCACGGGGATCTATACCAGAGAGATACATCTCTTTAAAAAGCTCAGGGAAATCAGACAGCGTGCTGCACAATCTGGACAGTAACTCGGTTTCAAGCACCACCCTAACTGTTTTATCTGTTTAGGGACAAAATCTACCAGATAAAACAGCATTTTAATGCTGGGTTATTTAATTTTTTGTTGCAATTAGTATTGGGTGATTATTTCCCATTTGGAAAGGTTTGACAGTCTCAGAAAAGATACCCATTTCTGAAGCAAAACAAGCTCATTGGTATAAAGCTTCTACATTTAACATTTCTCATCACATATTACAAGTATGACCTTGTCTAAAAAAAATATTTTAAATTGCCCATGATTAAAACTGACCTGATGTTATTTATTATTATCTTTCAAGATGCAACTTAGCCTCTTCCAGCAGCAACTGGAATTTCTTCAAAGCCCACCTGTTACCTGCTGTAGGCATTTTGTCACATTGAGAAGTCTTCTGCCTCCTTAAGTCACCCGTCTTGCTCTTACGTATTTATAATATGACTCTAACCTTGGTCCCTAGTCACCACCACCAAGACTTTCTGTAATCAGTTGGAATGATTATGTCAATACTTTAGGCATTTTGACTTTCTGATGATAGGTTTACTATAAAAATATAAACTATAAAACCACATACAGACATACTAGCTGCAACTCATGTACTCCAATTATTACAAATGAAACTACTTGTGCAACAAAAATATCATGAGTGGAAAATCTCATACTGTAACAGGCATCTAGCTTTTAAAAAGTATATTATATGTATTGCATTCAGTCCCACTTGGTTATATTATAGATATTAAATTCAGTTCCCCCCTCCTTTTTTTTTTTAAGTGTTCATATTTTAAGTGAAAATGGATAGTTACAGCACATTCTTTCAAAGCATATGGAAATAAGAATAAATGCATTGTTCAGGTTTTCACAATCTATTGTTAATTTTGGTAAGTTATACGTTTGTTAAACACCTAACAAGCTCCAGCTAACAATTATGATAATTTAGCAGAAATGACTATGTGACATTGTCACAGAAACTGCTGAAAATAGGAAAGCAAATGAAACAGAAGACATTTCAGCTATGGAGGAATAGAAACAAAAGACAGACTCTAAAAACAGAATTTCTGAAGCAGTAGGACTGGCAGAAACACATCCTAAAATATGTCTTTTACCTCAGTACATCATTTGGCTTTGGTTAATCATATCTGCAAACAAAGGAAAGGTATTTGTTTACAAATATAATACCTTAGGAAACAGGTAATTTGATTCTTATCCATCTGTTACTGTTGTATTACCCAGCAAAACAAAAGAACCAATGTCGGTGGCCAGCTGAGGTTTTTTTCTGACCGATCTCCTTTTTATTATACTGAAAGCGGGTCTGATTGATGACACTATTTCCTTTCTGACTACACGGACTATAGTCCAGTACCCATGGAGGGGGCTCAGCCCACAGGACTACAGTGGAGTAAGTCAGGAATCCCTGCCTGGGCTAGACCGCAGCTCACGGAATTGAGTATCAGCAAATGCCCCCACCAGCGGCACCTCTTAAGCCCACCCTGCACTTGAGATGAATCATTCTATTCCTCTTTCATTCTCTGATCTTTTTACCAGAAAGATCAGACTCAGTAAACTATTGGTATGGACTTGAATTTTATCTGAAGGATAAAGTCCAAAATATGAAACTTTTCTCCCATATTCCTCCGTTGTTTTATCATTTATAAAATAGTAAGGCCACATCCTTTGGTATAGCCTCTTATTTTTTCTTGGAGGTAAACTAAAATGATGCCACGAAAGGAAACATGACATGAAAAGAAACAACTCTAACTCAGAAAAGTTTTTCTGGCTATAACTCAGAAACTCTTCTATCTATTGTCAGCCCCCAAACAGCCCTTTTTGATGACCTTGGCCTTGCTTGGTAACATTTATAAGAAGAAAAAAGCTACACCTACACTACGAAAAATATTCTCAGGCTTCAGACCACCTGGTACAGTGAGCTTCCATCTACGTTTCCATGGGGTTTAACTCTATCAGTGAAGGATTAACTACGTCCAAAGTATACTGTAGCCCACACCGTGCTGTGCTTGGCCTTAATCCCTCTGGCCCCATTTGCTGCTTCAACATACACCCTGAAAAAAGGGGGTTGTTTTTGCTGATCAAAACACACAAAACAACCACCTTAATGCAAGCTGTGAGAAAGTTGGTTTTTTTCTTAAATACAATGCCAAGAGTCTATACTGTGTGCTGTGGGTATCGCAGGTGACATATGAAGATATTTTAGGGTGCAAGGTTTGCCAAGACAGTGTGGGAAGACCACATAAATAAAGATCTCCAGGTCTTACGTACATTTGGAAAGAAGCTGTCCCTGGAGTGAGCTACCCACAAAACAACATCCAGGTTTTATTTTAAAAGGAACTGGCTGGTGTGATCCAAAAGAAAGCCTGCAAGTAAACTACCAGGTATGTACCTGGATGATCAGCAAACAGGGACCCAAGGGCCACTGAGAGCTGATTTAACTAAGTGTGTAGGAAATACTCTGATGCTTCTTGGCTTTACGTTGCAAGCGGTCACCTACTATGTCTTTAGGAAGAGTCAGGACCCCGGATAGAAACACATCCCCCCTTCAAGGTCTGAGGAAGAAGCCTGCAATCAACAATGCAACCCCCTTTTCTCCCTTCCGGAGCATTTTCAACCACTAGTGTCTCCTTGTGTGACCTTCTTACATGCTTACACACATGAATGTAGAAACAGCTGGAAAAATTTAAGGCATCACTTTTCCCCAACTGCTTGTTACCACTCTCTTTGGCCTCAAGAGCCAAAGAGGGTTTGTGAGAGCACTGCTCTACTTCACTGCCACAGCCGTTGGCAGAGTGGGGAGCATGCTGGGGCGGGGGTGGACTGTTCCCAGAGCACTCACAGCAAGTAGAAGCGCAGACAGGGCTCAGTGGTCACTGGTATCCTCTCACTGAACATCTCTGACTTGTCTCCCCCTTCACGGGGATAATTTCACAACGATAGCCAAAGATAAGTGCTGCAGCACCAACCTTCCTCTGGTACCTCTTTTTGGTGGTCTCTGAAAAGGCAGTGTTATGGCACATCCCACCAGTGTGTGGTAAAATGGAACCGATCAATGTTCGAAGCACCTTTTTATGTCTTTTTTAATATTATTCTTTGTGCAAATGGACCTTCCAATGCAGACAAAGAAACCACAGAAGGAATGAAACTTAAAGGACATGAAATAAACAGGCCATGTGTCATACCCCAAGGGTTGTTGGCTCAGTGCTACAAGTATCTTCCAAGAAGATTAGACGTCAAGAATTAAATCTGGCCTCCCACTCTGCCACCCTCAAACTCAGTATGAATTCTGTTACTGAGTTCCAGAGGGGGGAAATTTACTACCAAACTTTCTGAATCACCTTTGTATTCCTTGTATTTTCAGGTTGCTTGGGAACCTGTTGAACTCCTGGCATCAATTAGAGAAAGTTTAAAGCTACTCTAATTCATATTCTGGCTGTGAGCATCCCTTACGAGCCATCCACCTGTCCAGAAGAGCCAGATAATTGACCCTTCTGGGCCTGCCTGTAACCCCAGAACACGTCCAAAGTGGAGACTGCTTCCAAAGGCTGTTTTAGCCTTTTACGACCTCTTTATATTGCCAAAGTGATGTAATTTGGATGAGTCCAATGGAGAGTCAACTTTTCCATGTGCATATTAAACTGCTGAATGGAGAAACGCACCACACGGCAGTCTGTGACAGATTTACCAGTCACCCAGGCCTGATGAATGACTCCTCTCATTAAGCGGCATTAGAGTGAGCTTTTCTAGCTAGGTAACTAAAACCAGACTTCACAATGTATGATGCCTGGTTGCAGTAATCCAGTGAACATACCTGTTTAAGAGAAAGAGAGAGGAAAAGCGGGCAATTTGTATAGAAAGGAGCAACATCTGAGAAAAGTATTTTAAAAGGAAGATCGCAGCCATAATACGTGTAGAGGTGGAAAGAGGCATAATGCAAGAAATTGACTTACATGGCCAGTTATAATATATTTTGTATAATGGAGAAAAAGCTGAGTCGATGAACAATTTTGTGTCACTGTTGTGAAATAATTACAGTCCCCTTTATCACAGCTGTACAATATGCTGACTGCACAGGAAAACATGCAGTACACACAGTGTAGTGATTTCTACCCCTGTATAAGTAAGTGTCAGACTTGTTCCATGTATACAGTGATTTTCTTAATGAAAACGTCAGCATAACGCTGGCGTCTTCCTCCTTTCATTTAATTCTTGTGCTCCCCTTTCATCCCCTAACTGACCCCTGCGTGCACTTGGTAGCTTGCCCAAGGTGCTGTCACACCTTCATTGCTCCTCTTTAATGACGGGCTTTCGCTGCCAGATTCAAGCAGGATATTTGGTAGGGAATTGCAGGGCCCTGTTCCCAGTACAGTACAGTGATGAAAATTTGAACGCTTCACTACTTTACGTGACTTTCCACTTTTTCTCTGAAAAGAATAATCCAACAATTGTTTACCAGAATCAACCTGTTCCAACACTATTCTGTTCCAGTATTATAGGACGCAAGAGAAGGAGTCGCTAAAGGAAGAGCTGTTGCACCGGTACCGTAGAAACACTGAGAAATAGTAACTGTTGAACGAGTCAGACAGTTAATGGAGTCTGTTTTCTCAGTACAAAAGGAAAGGGATGACACACAATTAGAATGAGGGGAACTTTACACAAGGCAATGACAAATAGAAGTAATTTGCTTTTTATAAAATAGAAACAATTATATAGAAACGGGCCTCGTTTATAGTACCATGTCACAGAGAAAAGACTTAATAATACTGTTGACCCAGTAGCTATGCTGAAAGATGAACACTTCACATGGACATTTATTTCTAGTATAAATACAAATAAATTGTGTTCCAAGTTGCTGAAATGGAAAGAAAGATGAAAACCTTTTTCAAATACAAATCCTGATTGTGCACTTTATTTTTACTGCTGCTCCGAGGAGATTTGTCTCTATTGTACCGTGTTTAACAGCCCCTTGCATATGGGAGCCCACCACTGACCCCACAGCAGAGGCAGCAGGCAAGGGCAAGGTCTACATTAAATTCTGGAGTGACTTGAAGAGGGAAGTCACAAAAGCTGAGAGAATACCCAGTAGCAGACGGTTCAAAAGGAAACTAAGTCCAAAGCTTCCTCCCTAAGCAATGCCATTTTGAGGGTTTGCTCTCTCTTTCCAGTGTCTCTACACTCTCAAAGACTAACTTTCTGCCACAGGAGCTCCGGTTCCTGCCTTCTGGGCCTCTGGGAATGAACAGAACAGAGGCAATTTCCTTTTCTACATCATCCTTCCATTACTTTATAATATTCTTTTACTTTGCCTGTGGCTTAAGAAAGGAATGGGCTAACTGCAAGAACAAATAGTTCCTAACTAGTGGATTTCACAAGTTTCAACAGAAGCCAGACCCGTCTGGGCTACATGAGTTCTGTTAACTTCACAGCTATGGTGCTATGTCCGTAAGTTGATTTATGCCTGACAAACATCATTTACTGCACACAGAAACATAAGGAATTCCAGTCTCAGGCATAAAGCAGTTAAACTATAACTGCCAGCAACAGTTAACTCTAAAAGAAAGGTGACCTATTTGGGGAAAAGAATGATCAGTTATTAAAAGCCTTTTCTATATAGCATAACAAAACATATCTCGTAAAAACAACTAGGTTACGAATTTGACAGGTTTTCTGCTATGCCACGAGTCTCTTCCTGTTAGTCAGGTCTCTACCTGTAATACCTATAATCAGTTTTTCTCATGAAAACGTGGATCAAAAGAAGTTGAAATGAGGCATGCAGCAAGGTGTTGAACATAATAAGTAGGCTAAAGTAATTAAAGCTTTAGCTAAATATTTTTCACTTTTATCAGTTCGCTGCATGCTGAGAAAAATAACTTACAAAAGAAGGAAAAGTATTTCACATACCATAGGAGAATGCTCAGAGCCTGAAAAACGCGAAAGCAAAAGGATCCGAAGTCTGCAAACGATTGCGGTGGGCTCCTCTCTGCCACGAGTGCTGACACTCGGGCACCTCAGCACAGGATGAGCATCTCCGAAGTTTGGAACACCGGCAATTTCTTTAACCAACTTTAGACACTTGTGATTGAGATTTTTGGCCATGCGCTCTATACAACAGCATAATTGAATGACAAAGTTCTGCCGTAATAAATGACTCCCTGTAATGGTGAGTGCCAGGGAGCGGATTGCTTATTTCTAGGAGTGAAACATACAGTACTCTTTCAAGGATAATCTGATAATAGATCACAAGGATTTTCAATGCCACAAAAGACTAAGCGGAGCCTTGGGATTTCACTGAGAGGAGGGACATAACTAACCTAGCATAATCTACTGATGAAGAATTAGAGATTCACTGTAAACTGATATACTCAGTTATACAGCCTTCTCTTGTCTCACCCTATTTTAACGATCTGCAGCGTTTTCCATAATGGGCCATAAAGCCTGTGTTTCCCGCTCCAGCAAAAGCCAACAGGTTTTACTTTGTAGGAAAGAAATCTGCACAAAAAATTCTCTGACTACAAAAACCCAAACCACTTCTTTCAACTAAACAAAAGCAGTGCACTAATGCAAGTTTCCTACGTTCTACCCAGGAAAACATTCCATATCAAACTCTGCAATAAAGAGTATATGACCTGGAAAAGATGATCTGGCTGTAACACACCTTGGCAAACCATCAGTTCCACTTTAACCGCTATTTTGTTAGATAGTGCTTGTTTGTTTGGAGGAGCAGGCTGGGCCATTGTGGGTGCAAATTTCACAGAGTAGAAACTTTTTAGCTAAAATATTGCCTCTTTTTACTTTGGCAAAACTGAGTTAATGGTGGATGGATTTGGATCAATGATACTAGTTGCATCAGATACACTACTAACCACTCCAGAGAGAGATATCAATGTATGAGAAACATATTCCACGTCTGTCTTGTTTTCTTACGCACATTGGCAAGCAAGAAAACATTTGGCTAAATAATACATGAGGAAAGGCAAAAGGTGAAAGTCCTAGAATCACTGGAAATAATTTAAGCCGGTTTTCTAGATGCTCCAGAATAGGAAAATGTATAAACAGTTGACAGACACATAACTTTAAATCAGAGAACAAATAAGGAGAATAAAACCCTAATATATATAGAGAAAAGCTGAATTATTTTCACAAGTGCTATATCCATAGAAAGGTCTCAAAGAAAAAAGCAGACAGAGTTGAACACACAGTTTTTTACCCTTCCCTGCAGAGTCTGGGAACATCATTCCGTAATCAGCAATGGAAAAGCAAAAAGCTCAGATTGTTATAAAACACTGAGTATCACCATAAAGGCCTGGATGGCCTTTTTTTGGTCTCAGAACATGTGTTGTCATTAAATTAAATCTATATCCCATTTCATTCAAGACAAGCAAGTTTGCTTCATACTTTCATCATTTTTTTTTTCATTTGCACATTTACCAGAAAGAGTCTATAACTTTAAATTGATAAATGAGCTTTTTAGAACTACATACTTGCCACTGGCACCCATGTAAAGCAGAACTGACAGAATTCTTCAAGATCTAGCTGAGTATTATCAAACTTTTGTACAGGCAGATAGAAAGATTTTAGTGTGATGTCTCCCAGGAGACTTCTGTATAAGGCACTCCCTCCTCTGCCCTGAAAAGTAGAAAACTACTGGGATTTTATTTTTAATTTAGACTTGGTTCTTCCCATCTGTTTGTTATCCCGTGACGTAATTAATCCAGACTAGATGTATATGTGTTACTATGGGAAAATGGAAAAAAGAAAAATTTTATCTTTTTTTTTTCCTTTTCCATCCAGTTCAAGGTACAAATAGTTGAGTTTTACATTCTTCCTCTCCTCTTCTTCTCTTCCCTGATCCTGTATAACTTCACAAGATTTTTTAGACTAGAAGACAGGGTAGAATTCAAAGAGTTTTAATGACTGAGAAATTGTTGAAATAACTGTTTCTACTGCAACACATTAATGAAGTTTGCCTAACTATGATATTTTTTTCACTACGCTAATTGTTAATCTGACTAACAGCTTGCTTGTTAATTTAAACAGCTCATTCTGTTTTGTAATGCTTGGAGCCCCAAATTCTCTTTTAAGATGTTCTTCTAGAATTACCCACCAGCAATCCTGTAAAGTTTCAAACATAAAGCTCATTATCATTTAAAGTAGATAACCTTAGGTAGTTAGAAGAAGTGATTTATGACATAAGTCAAGCAATTTTAGCAAAGATTAAGGAAAGAGAATTTTTGAAGTACTATAATTTTCATGAAAATTCCCCATGTTTGAGGGAGATACTGTACGTGACTGAGATCTACTCTTCACACAATCTTCTCCACTTGCTTAAGAGGTTGCACTTTATTCATTTATGATAATAGGCCACTTTATATAAAGAGTCTTATTATTCTGAGTGAGTAATTTTGAAGGAGAGCATTTCCAATGACCTCGCAAACCATGAGTTCAGAATTTGAGAATTAGAGAGGAAGAATTATTTGAAAATATTTCTTAACCAAAAGAAAAGTCTTAAGCATTACTTTTAGAACTTTCTTGATTACTAAGTTCTCAGCTTCATGGATAACTCCAAGCCCAAACACTCTGACTGACAACTCACGTGCTGAATGTTAAAATGGCACTGAAGTCCTTTAAACCAGGAACTAAATACTTCCTACAGATACGATCAGAAACATGTATTCATCTCGGACAGGGATTCACATTACATTCACATACCTCCTTGTCTTTCAGTTACGTGGTCTGAAGTTCAAAGCCTTAAAAATACCACATTGATTTCAAAGGGCACTGGATCCGGCATTAATTAATAACTCTAGCTGCAATAATATACTATTTGAAAATATTTAATTGATACCTGAACACTCCATGGGATAAAAAGCAATTTTTATTTTGTTTTGACTAAATTCAATGGGAAAACTTTGTAACAGTGATGGAACAAGCCCCAAAAGAGCTGAAACTAGAAGACTTGAGGGCATAATGCTTGCTCCAAGAAAACCAAGCACCAGGGTGTACCCACATTAGCTCTGCAGAGGCAATGCTTTCATCCCAGTCCTGTGACTTATCCTGAACACAGTCAATGAATTTGCTGCCTTGGAAGCAAATAATGGCAATAAGCAACACTGGCACACCACTGGAAGTTTTCAAAGCTAATTGAATCAGCACATAAAAATGTTTTCCCTGTGTAATAAATCTCATTATAATCAACCTCTCTATGGCAGACGCTTCCCTATGATATGCAAATTCCAATTATTTATTTAGGATATATTTAGCATTTCCACGTGACTCCATTTTGTATTTAAAAAATTCGAGAGTCGCGTTAAACGCCCAGCTCTCCTTTGGAAGCTGTTATTAGCAACAATGTATGCCAACACAGTAATGGAGCTTTTCAAATATTTGGACTACAAATACAATTTAGAAAAGGTGAAGAAATGGTTTCACTCAAACTTCATTTTAGGAGTTTCTTGGTCTAATCTGTTGTGCTGACAACATGGAACATGGAAAGAGCTCAGGGTTTTTACAGGTATTTTACCTGCTTTTCCCCAACGTGAGAGAATAAACCTCACTACATAACCATCATACATTTCCATATTAAAATTCAGTTCAGTCTCAATGAACTTATGGTGAATTTCCAAGTATAAAAAAAAATAATAATCTTTCAGCAACGTCTATTGAGGGAGAAATACAGACCACTGACAAAAATATATTAGCGACCCACCGATGCTATGAATACCTGTCTCAATCAGTCTTGTTAAACGTTCTGGAGAATAGTTAGATGTGGTTTGGCATTTTTGAAATTCTAGCATACACAAAAAATGACCTTATTAAAGGGAAAAAAAAAAAAGAAAAAGTCCTTTGCTTGAGAAAGTACTAAAATAACAACTTGAATAGGGAAAATCCAAGCAAGTAGTATCTCATGAAATTCGTAAGTCTCCTGGCCTAAACAAACCCCATCATTCTGCTCTGCTGGGGGCAAGGAGAAGGGGAAGAAAACAGATACGGTCTAGTGGAACCCTTTCACAGTGTACTGAGTTTCTTATTGTTTCTTGTAAGACATGAAGAACATGTCAAAAAAGTCATATATAAACCACACACTGAGATTAAAAGTTAAAGAGATGTGGAGTTGTCTTTATTCCCTGAGTAGCAAATGCTTCCCCTACATCATCATACTGCGAATATAGAACAGTAAGATGAAACCAGAACTTGTCCCATGGATAATTACTACTTGAATTTGTATTGAGCATCTTCTCTGTTATGATTCTAACCATGTAATCTGCCACAAGCGCTAGGAACTAAAGCACTTTCATGACGATGGCCACGTCTCAGGATGGCAAAACCCAAACTGTGAGTTTATATTCTTCCTTTTTATTGTTTTCGCAGAAAATTGTATAGAATAATACATTACTTTCAAGACAGACTAGACTGTCACTAACAATGATTTCCAAAGAAGCATTAACATTTAATAAATACTTCATGCTTTTTTGTTTTTTGGTATTCACATGGAAAAGTTAAATCCATATGAAAGAAATAAGCGAAATATACGTATCACAGGGTCAAATGAAGTGATCCGTAAAACATACAATATCATCAGCAGGAAAACAAGGATTCATAATTGAAGGATATTAAATCGTATGTTTCATCAAAATAAGGCAGTTATCAGAGGGGTCAAGAATTTAAAAAACTTACAAGCAGAGCTTGTATGTATTGTCTGTTGGATAAAGCCATCTCCAGGTATCAGAGAAAGTTGTGATCATAGACACTTAAATGATGAATCCTGAACTATGATAGAGGATACATTACAAAAAGAGACACTTGATGTTCCCTAAATAAACCCCGGCTAAGCACTGTTTGATGCCAGATTCAAATATCAGTGTGTGAATGACCTAAGGTTGCACCCATCCCAGGTGAATTCCCGTACCAGATATTCCTCTTTTTTTCTTTCTGGCCCCCTGAATATTGAATTACTCTGGGCAAAACAGGACAAATTCACAGTGGAAGAGGCAGGGGCACTATAATTGCAGAAAACCCACAGAACAAACAGAGCAGATATATAGAGAATATAGATTTAAATCTCCCCTGATCCCACCTCGCTGGCTAAGCTTCATGTGACGAGCCCAGGTTAAATAGGCAATAGCATAAAAGGAAAGAGCCTGGTAATAGCATAAAAGGAAAGAGCCTGGTAAGAACATAAAACAGCTCCTGAAGGTGCTTGCATGTATTCTTATCTTCAGCATTGCCTATTACCCGGATGTAATTGCTCTGTGCTCTCTGGATCCCATTCTGATGCACCTAACTCTTCCATGCAGAAGGGAACAAAGAAGAGTTGTAGATTTTTGAGATAACGATTGGGTTTGAGCACGGTTACTATCATGTTTAATGTCACGCTGCTTAAGTCCCTTTGTATATTGGTCTGTGCACGCCCCTTGGCAACGTGCACACTATCAAACAGAAGCTGCACTTCAGCGGTAATCATGATGATGCTGAAACTCTTCTCTGAATCCAGCTCTAATAAACTATTTTCAGGAAAACAAAAGTGTTCAAATCTAATCGCTATGTTCTGAAAGTGTGGCAATAGGTATGCAGTGTTAGCAGGTACGTCTGTCTGAATGGACAGAAGCTAGGAGGAACTTCTGATTGTTCCAGGCTCTTAACTCCTGTGAAAAGTCTCTTAAACTATTTCTGAATACAATCCCTGTATTCAGATTGGCAAAGAAAACACCACACTCAGGATTCTAGTTCCGGCTTGTAATATCTCTTTCCCTGCTGATTAAAGCGGTGTCTGTGATTTTTACCTCTGTAGAGTAAGGAAAGTGACAGGTTACATCTTATTGTGTGGCTTTGAGGTCTGCCTGCTCCCTTTCCAAAGTAATAAAAAAAATGTGTTCCAGAAAGCGTGACCCCTAAGAGAGAGACATACTCTGACTTTAAAAGAGGAAAAAAAATCTCTGCATTAGGATGATAAATGACTGACTGTAATTAATTAATCAATTAATTGTTTTTACAATAAAACCCATTATTGGAAGTAGAGGCCTTAAATGCATCATGACCTATAGTTTTATCTGATAAACTATGCTCCGTCAAAATCCACAGTCAGCAGTTATTTATTGTGCAAAGTTCCAAATTGGACCTTCTACTTCTGAATTAATTTGGACCCTAAGTATTTTGCATTTGTATTGCCACCCAAAAGGGTTCTTGTAAAAACCATGTTTAAAAAAGGGATATACAATATTTACAGTAGGAACATGCTTGACTTTCTATGATATTAAAAAAGCTTAGCGAAAGGGAACAATGCTCATCATCTAAATGTCTGGTCTAGAAAAATTACTCCTGGGGTAATTTTAGGATGCTGCTCTCCCTGGATTCAATTTATGTTCTGCATCTACAATAAAGGGCAAATGTCTCTGCAGTTCCCTGCTGAAATCAGTGTTGGGCTCGTACTGCCTTCTCAGTCTCACAGCTTGGAAGAAGGCCATTACAAAGAAGCACGGAAAAGGGAAATGAGCCACCGCAGAGAAAGGCAAGAGTGAAAATATACCTCAAATCAATTTTGGCATGAAGTTGAGCGCTTGTTATGTCTAGTAGGAATGGATTTTAACAGATAGCAGAGAATAACCTTAGGGCTACTATTCTCCTAATCACACAGATTTTTGGCCTTTTTTACTTCGCTGAAAAGACCAAACTGTTAACGATTTTTTAAAAAATATTTATTTGAAGGGTGCAAAATGTTTAATAAAATCTCAGAAAAGTGGTTCTGTCCTGGAAAAAGATGTTATTTGCCCTGTGAAACATGTTAAACAGATTTTTTTAAGTTGGACTGTTATTCTAACTGTTACTTTGTCATGTTCTGATGTAAGTGCTTTCCCAAACACAATAGAGAAAGAGACAAAAGAAGTGTCAGTCTGATGAAGTATTAGAGAGAATTTTGAAATGGTATTTGACAACGTATCAAATAAAGGGCACAATTCAATAAGGGATCACGATTCAAACACTCAGTAGTATTTAAAAGACTATACAATTTAAAAACCCACTAAAATACGTATTTGTAAGTGCTACCCTAATGCACAGAACACAAATTGAGCAATAAGATTTCAGAATAGCTGAAAAGTCACGAGGATTGCTCAGAACCACTCCAAGGCTTTTCCACAACTAACTGAAATATAGGTCATAAGTCTCACAAAAATGCAGTTTCAAATACTTACCATAAACCCATCACTACAGTCACACACATCAGCATCTTCCAGTTCAGCTTGCAGAGGCAAACAGAGTTAGGTATAGATGGGAACAAGAGAAAGTGATGTTTGTTGCTACAAATTCTCAGATTCTCGTTCAACTATCTTGGTCTACAGTGCAGTTGAGAGGAGCTCCACGGTCAGTTACGTATTTGGGGTCTGTTATCATTTGGGTAAGCACCACCAGATAAGATCTTAACTACTATATTCCAAACATATCCAAGTTCATTTACGGTGCATCCAGTGCTGTATTGATTCCTATCTCTTTTCTGTGTTATTTCACTAACAAAATGGTCACAACAAACGTACACAAAACCACTAAGCCTACAGACATTCAGATATTAACACCCACCCACCCCCCCCCAAAAAAAAGGTCTTCATATAACTGAAAATTGCGTGTGGTTGGTTGTGGCTTAGGTACTTTGCCAAAAGAGTTCTCATCGAATTACCACTTATTCACATTACAACATTCTCAAATTCACTTCATCTGTTTTTAGAGACAGGATAACAAACATTTATGTGATCAAAATAAATAATATAGGACCACTGAAACATCTCAAAGGCTTTGCTGTTCAGAATGATATCAGCTCCTGCCAAGGAAGCACACTCAGCGCTAGCCACATTTCAGCTTTCAGCCATTTATTTTTGACAACAAGAAAATGCCTTCCCTCCGAGTACCTCACTCTCTTCTCTTACGTGAGAGCTTACAAGCCATAGAGGGTAAAAGACGTATGAGCCTGCTCAGATTAAGAGAGCCAGCAGCTTAGTCAGTATATTACTTTTTTGAGTATTTAATATCTTTCCTGACTATGGTGGATTTAATGGTCTTGAAAGTTAACACTGGAATATCTGGACTATCACTGTGTGAGGGACAGTGACNNNNCTTCCAGTTCAGCTTGCAGAGGCAAACAGAGTTAGGTATAGATGGGAACAAGAGAAAGTGATGTTTGTTGCTACAAATTCTCAGATTCTCGTTCAACTATCTTGGTCTACAGTGCAGTTGAGAGGAGCTCCACGGTCAGTTACGTATTTGGGGTCTGTTATCATTTGGGTAAGCACCACCAGATAAGATCTTAACTACTATATTCCAAACATATCCAAGTTCATTTACGGTGCATCCAGTGCTGTATTGATTCCTATCTCTTTTCTGTGTTATTTCACTAACAAAATGGTCACAACAAACGTACACAAAACCACTAAGCCTACAGACATTCAGATATTAACACACACACACCCACCCCAAAAAAAGGTCTTCATATAACTGAAAATTGCGTGTGGTTGGTTGTGGCTTAGGTACTTTGCCAAAAGAGTTTTCATCGAATTACCACTTATTCACATTACAACATTCTCAAATTCACTTCATCTGTTTTTAGAGACAGGATAACAAACATTTATGTGGTCAAAATAAATAATATAGGACCACTGAAACATCTCAAAGGCTTTGCTGTTCAGAACGATATCAGCTCCTGCCAAGGAAGCACACTCAGTGTTAGCCACACTTCAGCTTTCAGCCATTTATTTTTGACAACAAGAAAATGCCTTCCCTCCGAGTACATCACTATCTTCTCTTACGCGAGAGCCTACAAGCCATAGAGGGTAAAAGACGTATGAGCCTGCTCAGATTAAGAGAGCCAGCAGCTTAGTCAGTATATTACTTTTTTGAGTATTTAATATCTTTCCTGACTATGGTGGATTTAATGGTCTTGAAAGTTAACACTGGAATATCTGGACTATCACTGTGTGAGGGACAGTGACTGCCGAGATAGGACAGAGTCTCAAGATTTTGTGCTTGTCCTACTTTTAAACACATCGTTAAAGAGATAGGGTAAATATTTTTTTTAAGAACTCCACACATCAGGCAGTGCCACTGTGAATCACACATTGCTGCTTACTAGACGCGTCTCTGTAACCACAGCTGCTCACATTCTTTTGTGTATGCTTACAGCTTGCAGACTGAAAGTCCTAAAATGAAGAGGAAAGGGGGGAAAAAATGGATTACAGATGATCTGAGTGGATTCAGCCTGAGGAATCTGAGGTGGCGGCTGCTTAAAGCTTCTGTAGGGGTTATCTAACTAAACCCGAGGGATTAACACCCGACTCTCTTCCTAGATAACCTATCACCAAAGGCATTAACTGGGAGCTTGTAACACAAGTAAAAGCATTCACCACTTTACTTCAGCAGCCTTTAAAACTGCAGCCAAGCACCATTGGAGTGCATGCTGACATCAGATCACTCCTTTCTAAAGATCTATACAGAACTGCATTGTTTCCTGCAAATCAGCAGTTTTAGGCCAAATTCTATGAATCCCAGTGACCTTGTCTTTCATCAAATAAAATGTGAAGCGCTGGTGAATTGAATGGAGACTTTACCCAAGCTGAATAATAGCTTAAGCATTCCATGCTGGGATATGCAAAAGAACAGGCTATTCCGTAAAGGTACAAGCAACTATGTAGTAGATTAGATTGTCTGTACCAGTATCTCTGAAATTCAATCCTTTCTTATATCATTTCAAAGGCAGATGGACAATGTTTTGCCAACTCTGCAGTTTGGTGGTGACGGAATTGCCTCATGAATGTGATGGAAGTTAGATGACTACTTAGAATTTCATATATTTGTCAGAGAACAGAGGAAGAATTATCTGAGGTCTTCTAAACTGCAAGAAAAGAGAGGAAATTGGCTACATGCTGAAGCATCGGCAAAAGGACAAGCTGAATCTGTTTATAAGAATGCTGGCAAAAGATTAAGTGCCTTACAATTTCAAATCAAAGGCCTGCTGGTGGAGAAAAGCTGGAGAGAAAAAAAAAGAGAAGTCTGCAAGTACAGTTACACTTTGCTTCTGATACAAGATAGGAAACGGGAACAGAGAAATTAAGAGAAGGAGAGGAATGTAAGGAAGTTGTATTCAGGTAATTATTTCTGAGCTCAAACTTGAGAAAAGGTAGGAGATACTGGGGAAAAAATAATAAATACGGTAAATACATCTGAAAGAAATCACCTCAAATATAAAGAAATTGTAGAGACTATTTAGTCTTGTATGATAGCAAGGAAATTTAAATACTTAGTGGTTATATTCTGTTTTGACACTTCTCTTAGATACATGCAGTCTAAGCTCTGCAAACTGCACACGGGACACTTTGCCGTAGTACACACCAGTTGTTTTCTGTGTTTTATTTAGAAGGGGGGTTTTAGAACTCATTTCCCTTCGCTTGTTTTTCCTTTGTGTTAAGCATATCTATGCAAAATATGGCATTATTAGTAGGTAATACATACAGCTAAAATGTACTGCTATCTATATAACAAACCCAAAATATTGTTACTGATAATATGCTATACCAGGAACTTTTCTACAACAGAGACCGAAAAGGAAGGACATCCCCAGCCATCTCATTGTGTGGAACATCAACATCCCTACAGTTATTAAGCACTAATAAGTGAACACAATAATGGCAGATCAGTTCTGAAGGGATGAAAAGAAAAGCCTCAAGACCGTCCATGAAAGGACTCAAACTTCAAAAATAGGCGTGACTTTGGGTATCTGACTTGAACTATGTGATCCAAATAGCTTCTGCTCATTGTCTCCCTGAACACAAAGGCTGCGCAAACACCGAGTGCCTGGTTTTGATCTGAAACTTTATTTCTACATTTATTTGTCCCAATTTTGCCCTGTTTAAACCCCAGCAGAATAAAGAAAATAGGCAGGACGGCGTATAGGTCTTTAGGTTCTCATTCCAGTGGGTGTTCGGGGCATGCTCATGGCATGCTTAACCCGCTGATAATTCTCTTTGAAAGACAGTCTTAGCGGCCTAGTTGACATTCATCTTGTATCAGAGCCTCACGCAGAAACATGTATCTTCAGATCCACCTCAGCCTAATTATAACGATTTAAGGACTTCAACCCCTAGCTTCCCTCTACAACGCCTTAGCCCGAAAACAAGGCTGTGTGGATCAGAGCAGTATAGATGAGCATGGGAAAGCCATGACTCAGTCTGTCCTGCAGTATCTGGACCTGTCAACTTTCATCATCCTCAGTAGGCAGGAAGATCGCCGTCTGGTGATTCAAGAAAGATCTGTGGCATATTTTGAGAACTCATTTCAGTCCTCTCCATTTGCTTTCATCACAAACTTCTGTCTTTCCTCCCTGCTACTTAACTTTCATTTTCCCTACCACAAAACTGGAACAGTAACTTCAGATTTTTCAAGTGCCTGTCCTTATTCCCTCTTTTAATCTTTGCCTTGCTTTCACATCCTCTCACGTCACAGCACAAACATGCTTGTCCCACCCCCTTGCCTCTTTAACTACCATTTCTCCTCTCTCTTTAATGTCTTTGCATTCAAACAGCACTCCGTAGCCTGCCTTGAACTGTCAGCTCCCTTCGATAAAACCAAGTTCCTCTTGAAATCAGCATCCTTTTGGTGTCTCTGACTGTGTACTGTGATCATTTTTTCACTGTTTCTTCCACAGAACCCTCCAGATTTTACAGCACCTCTTGGTGCTGTAAAATCTCTTGGTGGGATCTCCAAAATACTTTGTATTTTGTGTCCTCCTCTCCTGCCTTTAAATTATTTCAGGGTACTCCTACCTGCAAGCTTCAACGTAACTACTGTCTTTAAGCAACACGCAGCCCAACCTCACTATCCCAGACTCCTCGCCTCTCTGACATCTTCTTATGAGGGACTAGCTATCGACTTCCCAAGGTCAAAAAAAATGAAACAGGTGTCTTGATACTCACCTGGAATATTTTTCCACTATTTTCTTAATCACAGGGGATAACTTTCTCATTGTATCACTCAAGCTACAATCCAAAGGTACAGGTTTTTTAACTTGTACCTTTCACTAGCCTCTCCCAATCTAGCAGCCAGTTTTGCAAATTCTTCTAGTTGGTACCTCCCAGGTACACTCTTCCTCTTCATCCTCACAACAAACCCTCTTTTTTCTAGCTCTGATCAACCAGCATTTCACTATCGCATATATTTAGAAATACAAAACATATTCAGTCTCCCCTCACTTATTCAAAACGCTGCTGCAAAGACTGCTCTTCTACTACAAAGTCTTGCCCATGTAACCCCTCTCTCTTCATTCTTCCACCACTGGGTCCCTTTTTACATGAAAAACAATGTATTTTTCTTTTTAACGCTCAATACGTCACATCCCTTTCCAGCAATTCAACAGCAGGAACTCCACATGACTCCTGAGTTCAGTCTCTGTATTTTAACTGCTCTACCTCTCACGTGATAGAGTAAAAATATCTCCCCATCTCTCTCCCCTCCATTCATAAATAATTTCCCTTATTATGAAGGCTCAGAAAACTTTAAGATAGTGATGATTCTAAAGCTCTATGACTACAGCATACCATGACTGTGCTTTTCTTGTTCTCTGTGCCTTTTTGCATCTGGTATCTCATTTTAGTCAGGGCAGGGATCTTCTTTGGGTCATTTATACAGCACACAGACAACTGCATAACCAGTACTATTGCCACAGTTACAATGCCATTTAGGGATGATCTCATGTGGGCCACCTGGTTGTAGGTTCATAACTAACCACAAACCCTTGAGAGCATGTCCAAGATCCAAGGCTCCTCTCAAGATGTTTCATGGAAAAGAGAAGGGCAAATAGTTGCAAAAGAGATAGAGGCCTTCACAGAGAATACACAGTCTGGAGAACTAACACAAGTTGTACAGGACAAAAATAGCAAAGTCGAGTGAAAAATCTTTTTCTTTCAGCAAGGGGAAAACTGGCCTCACAGAAGGGCTTCTAGAAAGAACTCACTTCTTCCCTTTGCTCGTCTCCCTGTCCCAGCCTTGCAAACGTGAGTCGTTCTGAAGGAAGAGGTCACATTCATGCTCACAGGTTGAAAGTGATGAACATGAAGAACCTTCTGTCCTACAGAATGAGTTCTCTGTTATAATCAGACAGCAAGGAGAGAGACGCGGAGCTAACAAGCCTGTTCCTGTTCTACACATATGTAGGCATGTAAATTGGCTTATTTTAATGGTTTTATTAGAAACTAAGTCTCGTATCAATACTGTTACTGATACTTTAGGCAATTAAAGAATCCATCCAATTCTCTTCAGTGTAGATTTCTATGATTCTTTTTAGCTGGATTTACAAGATCAATATTACTTTTTCAGTGGTTGTCCATTTTGAATTAAAAGCTTGAAGTATTTTTCAATATTTTTCATGAAACAGCATTTGCAGTAAAATGGTGTATGAAACATCAGTAGGAATATCTCAGGTAAAAAGCAAGCACGTTTATACTGAATTACCTGATTTCTGTCTTTTGCAATTCTGCATATTTAGCATGACTTTGTTTAGGATTAGAGATCTGCAGAAATGACTGATAAAGACTTATAAGTATACTTAATCCCATTTTATACTCAAGTCTTTATTGAATTATGCATTTTAAGTTACACTCACGAGAAGTGCAGAGAAAGGCACACTGAACTGGTCTTATATAGCAGTTAAAAGCTTTCTTCAAATGCTAATCATTTATAATTAGTCTACTTCAATTAGTAATGAAACCACAAATTGCCCTCTCCAAGAAAACAGAATATATTCCATGTGCTGATTAAAAGGGAACAGTGATCTTCAAATTGTGAAGCGAATGACTGATGTGAAGAAAAACTCTCTCACAATTTTGTTCTTTTAACTCTTTGATAAACTGAGGCAAGTTTCCCAAAAGTCTCAAAAGCATTATTACCAATTCACATAAAGAAAAGCACATCTGTGTTCACACTTTAAATACATCCTGACTTTAGTGTTATTTCATGCCATTTACTAAGCAGGTGTTATCTTCCCTCTTTTTCTCCCTGGGAATCGGAACTTAATTGGCTACTTTCTAACGTGCAATAAAATCAAAACGCAACCGACTGGTTGTTAGGCCGTTGTCCCAGAAAAAGCTTTGGGCAGGAATAAAGGCATCTTGTTGATTCAGCGCAACCTTGATCACTAAAGATTACACAATTTATGAGAAAATACCTAAGTTGAAATTTGATTCAAGAGTTTTTCCATTTACTCTGTGTCAGTATTCTAAATTGCCAAGAAGAGCGTTTACCGGAAGAGTGGTTTTGCTCAATCTTAATGTACGTGTTCTCCAGGCAATGGCGTACTTCATGCTCAAGCATATGCAAATAAACAGTATTGAATCAGCTATAATGAAATGGGGCAGGGACAAGCGAAAGAAAATTAGATAATTAATGCAGAAAGTAAGTTTCTGCTTTCTGCTGATATCCCAACTGGTGGATTACAGAAAATCAATGTTCTGTTCTTTATGTTCTGTTATTAGATGTTCTTTTTTCAGATGTTTGGAGGGGTCTTGTATAACTGGTGTTTTGTTCACTGGTTTTGGTGGCATTTTTATTTTGTCAGGAGCATGTGTGGGATATTAAGTGAAAATATACAGGACAATGTATCTGTCACATTTAAAAAAGTAGAGAAAATCCTCATTACTGATATGAGTGCGTAGGCGACTGCTGTAGGAGTTGTAAGGAATATATTAACAAAAAGATTGCAAATGGAAAAATGCAGACTTGACAAAATGGGAGAAAACTCCTTCAATGACACACCTGTCTCAACAAGAGCAGCTGACCTAGGTAGAGTGCTTCTCTAAGAAAATCAATGTAATTTAACAGAGGTTTCCAGTAGTTCATTTTAGCTTTACACTTCTTTCAGAAATTAAAGTCTGCATGTAATTCTTCCTGTAAGGACCCTCGGCATGGTCTCTGAAGAAGGAGGTGGTATCTCCTTCCAGTCATCCACCCTGGGCATTGATTGCCCTTCATTTGGGGAAGCAGATGAAGGCATAGAAGCATAGCTTGGAAGCAGATATAAACTGTAAATCAATCCAATATTATAACATCGTTTGAAAAGATGCAGACATGTATATAATTGTAATCACTCTCCTCTATATGCAAATAGGGAAAAGGACATCTTCTTACATTTTAGTGATTAATTTCCTGCTTAAATCTATAGATAACTTCATAAAATAATTACAAATAACTTCATAAATCACTTAACGAGTATGTGGAATTTAGACAGTAAACCATAGTTTCCTTAAGAAAATGGTTGGTTCCCCTGTTAGTCTGTTTCTTCCTTCACTGTCAACTACATTAGTAATATTACGGTGAGCTCACAGCAATTCCGTAGCGTTCTATTAGATCTGAAGAATGATCATTAGCCATAAAACATCAATTCAAGTATCTCTGATTTCACACATTTATTAACCCTTTGCCTCAATTCAGTTGACAACCTGCTGGAGCTGGAAAAGTTATTTATTGGGCATAACAGCAACAAAATTTTTTTTAAAGGATTTGCTGTTTGACTGCAAATGATCTCATGACCCTATTAAGATGTTAGGATCTCTATCATCAGAGCTTAATTCTATTTCTCTTTCTTTCTTTCAAGGTTTCCAGACATACTGCAACAATAAAATGTCAATAAAACATTGGGCACGACACATGTAAACAGCTATATTCTAACTAATTCTCTTTGTACTTTTTATACAGCAGACTTTACAAAACCACTGATTATTAAGTGATTTTTCAGGAGATTAGTTAGGGATAGCCTTTGGGTCAAGTGCCTTGGTTTTCTCACACGGAGTTAGTTTTAACTTCTACCCTAGGCACTATATCTGGCTTTTCTGAAGGAGGAAGTTTCGGAATTTATGCTATTAGGAAAACACAACAGTATGTGTTACTGTCTTACCTCCTCCACTTACTGAAACACAGCAATGAAAATGAGGAACTGAGGATACAATCTATTTAAAGAGAAAATCTATATTGTTCTAAGACTTGTCTTCTCTCTGACCTTGTGATATAGATATTGTTTTGTTTGACAGAAAATATAGTATTATCATCAGGTTATTGATGGACTTTCAGAGTCATCAATATTACTAATTCTGCAGAAATGGAAAAATAATTTCCCAGGAGTCACTCAATTTACCACTTACAATGCACAAAGGATTCCGAAGAGAAACGGGAAAAATCGCTTTGCAAAATAAAGGTGTATCATAAAAATCAAACATTGTCTTAAACGAGGGGCTTTTCATACAATAAAAGTGCCCACAGCACCAGCTTCAGAATCCACATCTTGTTTCAAGAAAAAAAAAATATGGAAAATGAACTGTGGGCATATGAAATACTTAGCAGCCATTAGCTCTGTATGTTCTGTGAAGACCAGTCAGAAAATAGACATAATGCAAAGAATTAGTGAAAATATATGGGTAAAATAGCGATCTGGTTGCCTGGGAACTCAATGAGAAACTGAGAATAGCTTTACATCTAATCAAGGTCGTATTCAGCAAGCAACGGATTCAAGGTGCTGCTCTAGCAAGAAATGAGGATGCATTTCAACCACATAACATAATCAGTTATTTAGGCATTCTGTAAGGTTGATCCCGTATGGCGGGGACTCTTTATGGACTCTTTTTGTGGCAAAACATCCCAGAATACCATAACACAGTTGAAAAAATCGTCTTTGTCTCTGAATCACAGCGAGGTAGACACTTAGGGAAATCACAAGAATGCAACACAAATTGCCAGCAGTTGCATTTTTGTAGAGGGCAGAATGCATAACTGGAAAGACAATTATTATTTAATTGGGAATGACACTCACAAAGTACAGCTAAGAATAGTAGAGTGAAAAGAAAGTGGAAACGTAGACAAGATCAGAGAACATATTTTCTCTGACAATGAGTTCTTCTGGATTATGGAAAAATCTTTGATGTAAGTCACAACTCTTGGAATTTAGACAAAACACTGTAAAATACAACACAGGAAATCCTGATGGATTGGCAGAAGAGAAGGTGCAGGAGCTGCCAGATTTCTCCTCCTCTTTCACAAGTCTTTACTCTTACCATTGACAGCATTATGTATTGCTAATATTTTTGTCACCATTTCTATAGTAGTAAAAAGTAAGTTAATTTCACATTTTAGGTGAAGGAACTCTAAATTTCTATTGGGAACATCTTGCAATACACTAACAGATAAAAATCCATGAGAAATATCACTGTTTAAAGATCTACATAAGAGCTATCTATACAGTGTCCCCTCTTACACAGTAGGGATAAGCACTTCTAGAACATCATTTTATTTTGCCAACAGCTTATTTAAAAGTTGTACAAGCAAACGTACAAATGACAAGGTTATTAGGATGTAATTAGACATTAGGATGTAATGAAGTTAAATGTACATCAAACTCTTAGTTCCAGGGGGTGGGAGGGTGGGGTGGGCAGGATGTTGTGGGTTTTTTGGAGTAGGGTGAATGGATGAAGTAGAACACAGCGGCCAGCTCTGCTGAACTGAAGAATCCTTCCACCTTCACGCAAACGCACGCCATCGTTAGCAGCGACACAGATCTCCAGAGAAGTTCAGAGACTAGCATGCTCCTTTCAAAAGATGTGGGAGCTGTCTTAAAGAACTGTACTTCTCAGATGAATGTACTTTGTACCTCCTATTCTCTTGTTAATAGCCTGTGATCTTGAGCACATTTCTGCTTGGATATTTCCAGTTACTTCAAGAATCAAACTTCCTAATTTGTCTCCTACTTGTTCTTCAGCTATACCCAGCTGTGTAACAGACTAGCAAGCAGACTCCACCATAAAGGAACTGTCTGTTCTTTGCATAAACTGGGACTGATGATTCCTAATAAACCCGTGTTTTGAGTTGTACACATTCAGATTCAAAAATGCATAGCCGAGACTGCTGACTGTGATCCCATCACACGACAGCAGGCTTGTGTTCTGCTACTATGACATTTTATGTAGTTATCTCTTCTTGTCACAAGGAAAACTGAAAATGTAAGGTAAGCAAATATAAGATGCAGAGGTTTTACTCTTTTTTTTTTTTGCAGCACTCAAAACTCACATCACTCTTGATTATACAGCAGTGAAATCAGGTACTTTACAGAACTCGTGAAGAAAAATACAGCCTAAAGTCAATCTTTGCAGCAGGTAGGGCCTTGATTTGCCCCTCGGACGTGAGGCTGATGCAACCTATTCTGAAAGTTGTGTATTCTTAGGATACATTGTGTAGCTTCAGATTCACAAAGAATCAAGCTCTATTTGCAAGAATACTTTTTCATACCTTTTCATCATGCAAGGTAATTTCTCACCTGCTGTTTTTACAGTTATTTAGATTATCAGGTGTCAACAAAGGTCCTTGGAATAAGAAAAGAAAGAAGGGGTTTTTCTAATATCTTTATGTAAATGTATAATTTAAAAATGGGTTATATATTTGTGGAAAACAACAACTAACTCCTCTCCACTACATATTTTAAGTCAATATTATTAAAGACACAATAATATTAAGATGCAAAAGAAAGTCCAAGTTTACCATCGCAAACGGAAGGATTTTCTCACTGAAAAAGCTAAACTCACAGGAACTGTTCCGGATTGTTGAGGATCTCAAAATGACTCTTACATCATAACATTTCTTAGCCACCAAAGTAAGGAAAGAGGCCAAGTGAAATAAGATGCACTCCCACAAATCTGGATGACCTGTAACTCTCAGAAGAGCGGCCCAGGGCTACAGGCAACCAGACATAACTTAGAGTAGACTTCATGCAGCTCTAATTTCAGCCAGCAGTAGGGATCTGTCTGGACCCCAGCCAACGTCAGGCTTTAGGCACTGAAAAGCTCTTTTTGTTCTCAGTCCCTTTTGTTTTTTTGCCAAATAAAGCTTGCACACACTACCAGACCTGCTTTTCTATTTATATCCCTGTTTAGACATGTATCGGTAACTCCGCAGACCTTTCAGAGAACACATACTTCATGGTAGACACTTTGCCAATGCACAGACCGCAGGGAAGCAACGCTCGTCAGCCCTCCCCACAGCTCTGCTCCCTCAGCACCCACACCACGGGCCTTCCAGGTTAAACAGCCCCCTTTCATTCCCATGAAAATTAGGCTGGAGCATGGATAAGGGGAAGTGACACATTTCCGTCTTAAATGTTGGTCTTTCCCAGCCTGGAGGCTGTGTGCAGGGGAGTACATACTCAGATCTGTAAAGCAGGAATTGCTCGTGTGCTGCTCTTTAGATGTAGCAGCAGAGATCCTGCTTTGTAGAGTTACATGAACTATAAACACATTTTACCTTTGAAATACTACAGTTTACAGGGTTAGAAATAATAAAATAATAGCAAGCCCAGCAGAAAGAACAGAGCTGCTGTTTTAAGTACAACTTTTCCTCTTCTAATGGGTAGATATTTATAATTTACTAACCCTGCAATAATAATGAGGATAACCTGACAAAGCAAAATGAGCTCTCTGACTTTCCAGCTTAGTCTTGTGTTTGCTCAGGTAAGTGAGCTGGTTTTCATTTTAAGTGGATATGTAACTCTGTTCATAGGCTGCTCTGCACAAGAGGTTTGGTCTCTGGGAGTTTCTCAGCAGCCAGCATGTCAACGGAGTCTCGGGGAGACTCATCCACATGTCCCAGAGATCACTCGGGTCTGGTACACAGGGAGAACGGAAGGCAGCTGCGCTGTGCTGGGGGACAGAGAGGCCCCTGCCAGGCCACCAGCACCCACGGGTACGGGGGTGACGCTGCGCAGGCGGGCTGCGGGCACTCTTGGCTCCTCCTCAGGTACCCGTTTGCTCATCCCTCTGTTGCATGGGGTCACTCATGGCATCAGTCCCCCCAGCATCTTTGAAAGAGCTGATACACAGGCAAGGCACAGTACAGCTTAAAGTGCTAAATCAGCCAGTCTGGCCCTGCCTGCTCACTCAGGCTAATAAGAACAGTTTGCTTTCCCAAGCTCCACAACATACTATTTCAGCCATACTGCAATCTTTTCCTAAAGGTGACTTGGTTTCTGGACATCTGAACATCGCTTCAGTGCCTACAGTTATAGCTATTTATCTCTAAAGCTCTCGGTGGAAGAGACCCGCATCTCTTTTCTCTCCAAAATCCACAGATTTTTAGTTAAGAAACAGCCTAAACAGAGCCACAAAACGCAACACAAGGACTAAATGGTGGTGGAGTTTTGTTCTGTTTTATTTTGGGGGCTGGGGGGAGCACAACACACACACAGCGTCATCCTATGTCTGTATGCTGTTACAAAGGATAATCTGGCTTTTCGCACAGATAAATTAGAATCACTCTCAAAAAAATAAATCAAAACCAACCCTGAATGTCATCTTGTGCACACTATTTTCCCTGTATTTTAAAAAGAAAATAAGTCTCTAGTCTTATCTAGTCAATACTTCTAAGATTTACTTCTCACCATGTCCAAACAATCAACGTTCCTGTAATAATTAGTGCCTTGATATTAACTAAATCTCTAAGGTATCTTTCCATGGAGTTTTCATAGCATGGGCTGATTTATTTAATTGATGAATAGCTTTGTACGTGCTTATTTTTAATCCTACTCATTTATCTTATGAATAATTGCTATGTTTGTAATTATTCCAAAGAAATAATACCAATATTTTTAATGGTAATAATGAATGACACGGCTTTAGCAAGCTTTTTTAATGTTTGTAAAACAATACTCTGATTAGTCAGAATGAAATATTTGCTCAGTTGATGCATAAAAGCTTGATTTTTTTACTTGATCTCACGTCAATACAATGAATCCAACAGGCTGAGTTTCTCTTTGAAATCCATGACCAGGTTTTGGGTTTTTTTAATCACACTCTCAGACCTTAAAATCTGCAGAATGCTCTTGAAGATCTGTATGTTACTAGTTAAAGAATATGAAATACTACCAGAAAGAACCCCTATAGCATTTTACCTGCCCTCTCATCTTCTTAATCCAACTGCTGTGTCATGTTGAGAATTTAAATTGGAAGGGGTTTGTTCTACCCGGCAGAACGGCTTCATTGTCCATTGCTCAGGTTCCTCATGCTAATGCACTACAAAGAGTGGTTATTATTTAATGAATACCTGTCATCTCCAGGATGGCTCACTGTGGTTTTCATTGTCAGCTACATTTTCTAAGCTTACATTAAAAATTACAGGAATAAGTATTCCCTTGTTCACTAAAAAGAACAGAAGATTTTACCACTTAAGCAAAGAGTGTGCATAAATACCATCCCTAGTCGCAGTCTCAAGAGTTCTTAAAAATAGCAAAGAATCTGTCTCTGGATGCCTGGCCACGAATCTCGGCCCGTGATCCAGAATTCATTTTTAAGCCCTTAAATAGGCAGAGGAGTTTATAAAAGCCCTTATTATCTAGTCACATCACACAAGTCACTGGCTGCCAGGGGAATCCATCAGCCCCACGTCATTGGAGACGAGTCACTTCTCTTTTGCCAAGTTCACAGACTACAGCAGCTATTATTTTGATAATAGGCCTTCAGGTGTTTCTGTTTTCACATTTGAAGCTTTTCAGAAAACTTCTGAAGACTTTCAGGAAATATTCAAACCATTCAATCTTAAATATGAAGAGAGGCCCACCTATTGCCTTCCACTTTCCTCATCTTTTTTCTTCTCTTTGATTGTTGTAGAAAAATTTGGAATGAGATTTGCATTTTCAAATTCTTTTTGACAAATGACTTACAGATTTGAGATTATAAAGCAAGGTTTTAATCAGTTAATTTTTGACGTCTCTAATCAGTTAATATTTACAGTATTTTAGCTTATGAAATGAAACATTTTTTACATTTAATGCTTCTCAGAAAGTACCAAGAAAAAAAATAGTTATGAACTTCAACAAACTTCTTGAAATTTTTTTTCCAAGTTTTTAATTCATCAGCTTCGCTATCCACATCCTCCTTCCCAGATCACTGTAAACAGTTTGTTGATCATTAAGGAAATCATCAACCCTGCAGTTGATATCTCTTTCATTAATCGCGTGAGAGAGGCTTTTCTGAACAAGCACTGCATTTTATATCAGTTTTGCTTAAAAAAGTAAACAAGAATGGAGCACATTTATTGTCAGAATTTTATCTCTCAGTTGCATGCCTGCGACGTACAACAAACTTTGAGCAAGAACCGAAGTATTCTGAATATCACTGTCTACTGAAAACTGATAAAACCAGTATGAAAGTTTTTTCAGTCTGTGGAAAAGCATTAAGCAAATATTTCATTATGAAAAAGCACTGTAAATTTTGCCTCACATTTTCAAAGACCTTGCAGATTTGGGAGCTTTGCTTCCTTGGTTTCTGTTGTCTTGCTTTTCTTCTGTAAATATGCGTAAGCAGAGAACACAGCATGTGTTTGGTTTAAACAGAATGGCAACTCTTAGGCAAGTTATTTCAGTTTAAACATGATGAGATTTCAGATTATTGTGTCTATTAAATTAAATCCCACCTAAGTTTTGCTTACTCTTAGCTTTGTATCTAACTGCACCTTCCCATAAAAGCTCTCAGGTGGAAATACAACTATGTTATTTTCCAGGTTATAAGAACTTCCTGCCTCTCCTATCAAAAGAGAAAAAGACTGAAAAGACATAACTGTTCATCAAACTCATTGTGCTGATAAGCCCCTAAATTCCAATTTCGGTGTAGTCTTTATTGGTTGAAAAACATACTCAAGCTCTGCCCCCAAATTATGTATTTAAGAACCAAGGACAGACAGTATCTTATGATCCATAATTACAAATCAAGTCTTTTAGAAGAATCTCTTCCCATATCACTCTGGTATTCTCTCAACAATGTAGTTTTGCATCTCTAATATTACCTTTTTATTTCCCTGGGGACTGCATATTGTTAATCAAAAATAATTCAAAATGTTCTCACAACAAACTCATATTAATACTGCTGCGGCACCATCCCCACAGATATACTGCCATGGCTTCATTAGGCTAATGAGCATCCTTATAATTGTTATGATAAAGGCTATATCCTCTTAACCTCAAGTGGCTGCAGGAATTTCTAACGTGGTAGGTCTACAACATTTAATATTACACCTAGACACAGCACCCCGTACACACAAGCAAAGGGTGGTAAAAAGGTGGAGAAAAGTAGAAGTCTTGCAGCTTTACAGCCTGCTTAGCACTGGAATTGCTGAACAAGCTTCTGAGCAGAACCCAACTTAGCCACTTCACCAAGTATGAAGCTGGACTCACAAGAGATTCCTGTTGTGAATTACCCTCTGGAGGAGCATCCCAGTCTCTGCAGGCTACAGAAAAAGCCCCCAAAATACAAACTTCCTAACAGAGGTGTTTGAGCTCAAACTTAGCATAAGGTACAGTGAGTGCTCTGACAAATGCAAAATGGAAAGCTCCAGAATGTTTACAGTGTTAGAGCGCGAGCTCTACATGCTGGGCATCTCAACAGGTACACAGTTCAGAAGAGATCGGCTAAAAGGTCAGATGATGGAGGCGTCATCCTCAAACACGCCAGATTTCACACAGCAGCCTGTACTGCTTAGTTAGTCTGTCTCCTTTCCCCAGGGAGGTTAAAATACTATAGTGCTGTAGGAATCTAGATGCCCAACTCCTGCACTATTCAAACAAGGAACGAACACAGCATCTCCTGCTGAAAAACAGTTACAGTAGCTTGACGATTAATTAAAAAACTGAATGCATATTTCCATTATTTTATATGCAATTTATTTTAGAATACTAGAGCCTTTGGCTATGGGGAGAGAAAATGAATGCAGGTCTGATGTTATTATTATATTCTTATTTTATCATAATGATTGATGACATTTATGACTGCTTCAAACTAGAAAGCACATCTCGGACGTCCAAATCTATGAAAAGCAACTAAAATGTGTCTGATTGAATGTTAGGCACAAATCTATGACTTCTTAAAAAAGCTTTGAATATTAATGGACACTTTCTAAAAACTTGTTTAAAAATCTTATGAAATGGTAACTCTAATCACACCATAAACAAATCTGTTTGAGTTCCCCGTCATAATAAAGAAGTAGTAATTCTGCCACAGGCTTTAGGATACTTTTAAAAGAGAAGAAACAGAAACACTCTCCTACCCTGAAAGTAAAGCTACCCTGATGCCCCTCAGGATCAAGGCATTCTTAGATAACAAAATACCAGCCGAGCGTGAGATTTGCATCTTCACTTCAGATTTCTCACACATGAACTTCTTTCCGCCTTATCAACGCAGCTACCAAAAGGCTTAGCACACCCAGCCGGAGTGGAGCCTCTCGCTGTAGTTCTGCCTGAAAACTTAATTGTTCGTGTCCATGTCTAGCAGCAAGTCATGCCTGCAGACTCGTGATAAATTCAACCGCAGAACAGGACAAAACTAGGGGACGTATGCAAATAAAATATTAACCTCCATCCATAAGAGTTAATGTGCCAAATTATATTCCACATATTACGCACATAACTTAATTTCGTTTATACTTTAAATCAAGTGGCCTGATCAAAAGGAGAAATAGTCTACCTGCACTTCAAGCAATGTGGGTCAGTTTAAACATGCTTTATGTTACCGTGTCCTTAGCAAATTTATTTCTGTCATTTAGATCAAAGGCATGTATTTGCAGCATTTTCCACGCCTGCTCTATAAATACAGATACGTTGCTTTCATAAGAACCTGGTACTAATGCTATTGTAATTGCTCAGAAAATACTAAAATCACAGAATTTAATTCTGTGAAATATTCTCTTTAATAAAATATTGCTGTTTTTTTCTTGTGACTGTGTCATTATTTATTCTTTTCATGCAGTTCGTTTCAGAAGTTTCAAAGTGTTTGACATCAACAACAACAAAAAAATCAATTAAAAGCCCAAAGAAAACACTGCAGTAACATAAAAAGAAATATAATAAAATTAAATGCAAAGTTCTAAATTATTCAAATTAAACGTTTTTGTAGGTGTCCACAGTACTAAAAAACAGTAAAAAGCCTTCAAAGGAAGAAAAAAGGCAACAGAGGGTTTGAAGACTGATATTTGTTTTAATATCTGTAATTAGTTTAATAATTTGGCGATACTTTTGCCTCACAGGCTAATGGCAGTTGTCTATAGGTATTACGCATACACTGGCTCAAAACTCCATTTTTTCTTTTGACTATCTGTGCACCATTTTACAGATCCTTCATGCTGTATCTACTGAACACAGAAATATTTAGTGCTTTTATGATGCCTTTGATCTATAAATCTCAAAGTAGCTCGAACAATCACAACGTTCTGCAAAATGAAAATTAGTTTTACTTTATAACCGGGGAAACTGAAGCACGAGGTTCTCACCTTCAGACATTTTGCATGTTCCTGAATAAAAATTACAGTGGTCAAAAAATGCAGAGGTGACAAACATCCCTAGTTCGCGGTGATGTATGAGCTCCAAAGGCTCGCTGTGTCAGCAGCATCCGTCCAGCTGCGCTTACTTCGGCTCCAAGGTATGAAACCTGAAGTTCTTTGCTTCTGGTGCCCGAGTGTATAAATGTTGGACTGCATGATTTATTCCCTGATTACAGATTATGGCACGGTATCTAGAAACCCATCTTACGGAGAACTCTTCTACCTCATTTGATGGCCATTATTGTAATACAAGCTGAGAATCTCACAGATGGTGTATTTGCCATCGTTACCTCTCATGACAGCATCCCAGTTTTACAGACCGAGGACGCAAGAACAACGGAATTAAGGGCTGAATGTAGGACTTATCTAAATTCACCTGGAGGAAGATGATGCACTACGCTAGACAAAATCGAGGAATTAGCATAATGAGGCAAACAAACGTTTCAGAGCCATAACTTCCCCTCCAATGCTTCTTGCAACGTTTCCTTTGCTCTCTTGAGTACTAAAACCATCTCAGGGCTGCTGACAAGCGGATGATAAATGAAAAGAATAAAATGCTGTCACAAATGTGGCCTGTTCCCTTTATGCTCTCCACACATGTGATCCAGGGTACAGAAAAATAGAAACTGCTGTGCTGGGTTAGACAAAAATGGATAAATCCTGCCTCCAACTGCAGCCAGGGGCTGATGCTTAGGGGACATGGGAGAAACAAGGTAAGGCCAGGCTGATCCTTCTCAGCAAACATCCCTGCTTCTGGCAGTCAGAAGGTCAAGGATTTCCCCAACCGCCTATCCACAATGAAGTATCCATTTATCTGGCATCAAGTTCCACAATTTAATTACAAGTTTTATGGAAAAAACATATTTCGTTTTGCTTGTTTTAGATCTGTTCCTTGAAAAGAGACACAAGTCCTCTTTTCTCTTAAGTAAATTGTTGTTCGCAGACACCTTTGTAGTGACATGTTTTTATTGATCTCTCTGTGATCCCTCTATTTCTTGTACCCTTTGTGTCCTCTATTTCTCAGAACAGGCACATCCTCATCTATTTGGTAATACCCACCTGTAGTAAAAACTCCCATTATTCATAAAGCTCTACCTCACCTTTAATCCAGTCATTAATCACCACAACTGATAATAACTATGATTAAGAAACAGTGACCCTTGAGTAAAAACATTTCCTCTCATTTCATAATAGCTTAGTATCCCAAAGGATCTTTCAACAAGGGATGCTGTCAGAAATCTTAGTTCACCAGTGCTATAGCCATTCTAGTAACCTGAGGTGCCAAAGAACATTCCCACTCACAAGAATTTCTCTCCCTGCAGTTTATTAAAGCATTAAAGCCACCCTTGCCACACCTTTGGCGCAGGCGAGCTGGCACTCTCTGGACAGTACCACCTGCGATGCAGTGCGTTAGGTTAAGACTCTTCCCCACGGGCAGTTTGGATGCAGCCTCTGGGTCCACCTTTGGATGCTAAGACCGTTTAATTGTATGGCCAGATGCTGCCTGGTGGCCCCAGGGCCAGTGAACATGCCCCAGTACTGCTGGGCAGCAGCGGACCGGCATAGAAAAAGGCCAAATTAATGAGGTTATCCAAAGTAGCGGTTATACGTGATCAGCACCAGCCCAGAGAAACAAAACCCCAGATTTTGAATGTTCTTGAAGGCATGGGGGTTCCTACATCATTCTGTGACCATTTAAGCCAAGCACATGCTATTCATAAATGTTGAACACAAAGAGAGTGCACCACAAAGGAGAACAGTATTCCTAAATCTCAGTTCACTGCCAGAACAATATTTTCCTCTGTTTTGTGCTTAAGGCACCATACACATTTTAAGTCACAGTTATTTTTTGGTTTGGTTTTTTTTTAAATTAAAACAATTAAACTAATCACACTTTAGAAGCTCTACTGGTAGGATGGTTATTTCTGTAACATAACATATCTTATTTTTTTATTTTCAATTATTATGAAATAATTTCTTAATTTGTGTCTTTTGTTCCAGGTAAGAGGTCATCAGAGATAAGCTCTCTCTTCTACTTTGAACGTTAAAACCTAAACACATCCCCCTCCCTTTCCAATGTGTTGTCTTTCCAGGCAACCCTTCATTAGTGGCATGTTTTAGAACAGTGTACTTCCTCACTCCTCCTTGCTTGGTTGTTAAGACTACCTAAACTGATTGATTATCCAGGTTTTCAGTTGTTTCCTTAAAGTCACACAGCATCTCATGCAGTTGAACTGAAGCAAGAGCTTATTGAACAAACAACTCTCACCTGACACCGTGATTGTTCTGATCAAACATAATTATAACTTTGCCAAGTTCCATTTAGGAAACCTCATCAACCTTCTTATTGAAACACAGGCTTTTATGCAATTTTGATGTATTAGTGCTAACTTTACTCCTACTACATGTTCCTGCTTTCCTTTGTGCTTCTTCCCTGCCCGTTGTTTTTTGTAGGTTTGACTGCTGGACTGCTCCAGCCAGTTCAAAAAGCGCCAATTCTGCTAAGCTCTGCAGAAAGATGACTTGTTCAATTTAACTTCAGGTGAGATCCATCTTGCTAACTTTGGAGAGCTACAACATAGTCACTTGAGCCTGCATTACCAGATCCCTGCTATAGTCAGTGGAGGGAATAAGGCATTCCATAGGATGATGTACTTCAGTCTACTGAAATCACGAGAACCAGCTTGTTCTTGGATCACAAGATCCAGACCTCTAAGCTGTAGTCATCTAAAATTAGCTGGGATAACTCTGTTTCACTTACATATTTTAATACCACCTTCCTCATAAGTACAAGAGGCGGGTGAATTCTTTGATTCTCCTGAGAAACCACAGAGGAATAGCACTTGAGAGCATAATGTGTTTTATTTTCCCAAGCGATTAGCAGTCGAAGAGTGCCAACCTGCAAGTGCGAATCATATTCAATTACCATTAATCTAGAGTAGAAAATAAGGGCATGATTGTTCACAGAGGTTTAGTGTGTAATTCTGTCTTTTTCAGTGATTTCTCCAGAACATACTGTACACCCAATGAAAATCTTCCAGGGACTGACTTAATTTATAGCGTGGCCTAAAGCATAAAATTGTCCTCTCTGATGAGTTATGATCAAATACATTGTCAGCCTAAGACAGAGTGAATTGGAGCCAGCAGTGTGTTTCCTTGAGCCACGAAGAAGGAAGTGGCAATACGAGACACTGAGGTTTATTACGTGCCCTGCTTCACTACGTTCACATGCAACAAATCATTTCCCTGTTCTGTGCCTCAGTTTACCCTTGTGTAGACTGAGTATTCGCATTTTCTGAAAAAGCAGCTGTGAAGTTTTACGGCTCAGAATTACACCTTGCTTTCAAAAACACAGGAATTTCTGTTTGTTTCACATCTGGAACTGCAATCAGAGTTCAGCCCTCGAGGTCCATGTAAATAATTTGAGACTCTCAGCTGAAAAGGGGTAGGAAAGTGTGCATTAGTATTTAAACTTGCATTGCGTGGCATTTTCTGGGACATGTTTTCTAATCATTGACATTATCCAAACATGCCACATTTCCTCTTTAGCAAGGTTTTACTGCGGGATTATCTTGATTGATGTGGATAACAGCGTTGCTGTGAAGAGCGCTCTTTTATGCACGCACTCCAGTTTCTGTTAACAACCATAAAGATTAGGGGTTTATACAACAGGTATTAGCTGACTTTTCCTGTTATTAACCATTTAGGTCAGTATTTTGCTTTATATTTTGTGCATGAAGGCTTTATGATTAAGTACGTGAAGCAGTTCTGCTTTCTTCTTCTTGTTTGATTTATTGTTGGACAAACTTGCTTAAGTCTTTGCTCACCTCTTCATATTTGAGGAATGCAAAAAGTCTGCAGGCACAAGGAAGATGAATATTTTATATCATAAATTAAGGATGAATGTAAAATGCATTTCCACATTATTTTGTATGACTAAAAACCTTATCAGTAAAGTCCTCAACTTGATTAAAACCACTTGTAAAATGACACGTGACACATTTTGGACATAACCCTCACCATTGTCACAAGAAGACATTCACAGCTGTTCTCTGTTCAATGCTGTGAACAGTACCGTGAGAAGGAAAGATAAGTGCCGCTCAAATGATTAAATATACATCAAAGATTTAAATAATTTTCTACCTTGAGTCCCAGCATGTAACATTCCTCTCTGGTCCATCCTTCTCTCAGAAACCTGCTAAGGTTTTAATTTTTATTTTTGTCAAAGGACTGAGAAACCATTTACATACTTATCTTGAGGAAAATCTATGCCACATCTATCCTCTGCCATCCACACATTTGAAGGTTAAAGGTATGCAGATATTTTTCTTCATGATGACAGAAATATCAGCGGGTTAAAATAAAAAAACCTAAAATTAGGCTGAAATATGTGTATTCACTTCCCTTCGAAGCCTGTAGCTTCCAAAAAACTTGGTGTTTCCATGATAAAAGGAATGAATGTTCAAATGAGAAATTTTACATATAAATAGGCTTCTTACAAATCACATATGTATATAGCTTAAAAAGCATCCCAGAATCTTTATGGTTGTAAAATGTTTAGTTGTTGACCTCACTTCATTCTTCCTAAGGAGAAACAGATGGCTGTAATTGAAATTATATGTGATTTTAAAGTTGTGCTTAATTTATGGATTTTGATACAGCTCTTCATTATTATACAATAAAAGAGGATTTCTTTCTTCCCTTCTTTCTTTTAGTTTTTATTATTTGGATTTATATATTTATTTTTAAAGTCTGGTCAATGTTTTAGGCAAGGGTGTAATTCTGGCACAAATCCTCGCTCTGAGATAAGTTTATACTGTGTGTTCGGCCCAAATGGCATCATCTACGATCTGTCAACTACCCCAAATATCTACACTACGCTCCCCTCTGCCATTTTTGGGGTACTGCAACACAATAAAGATCTCTTGTCTCTCTCTGCCTCATGCCAGCCAGCGTGGGCGAGCTTGAGCTCTGCGGTGAGCCAGGTCCCGGCCAAGCCACCCATCAACTTTAGCAAAAGCCCGGCAAGAGCTGGTACCACTGTCATCCAGGTCACAGCCCCCCCCTCTCTTGTCTGAGGGAACCCGCATTTCTTGTCCTTCATCCGAGGACGCAAGGGGGGAAGGGAACCCTCACACAGCGGGGCACCGCGCTCGTGTTCACAAACAGGAATATTTAAAAACAACCAGAAATCACTGAGGATTTAATGCAGTGGAGAGACAGTCCCCAAAGGTACAAAGTAATAAATAATACAAATAGAAGGGAATTAGAAGCTCTTCTAAGAAAATCACATGTATTCAAGAGGTAGGGCGCAAAATCTGAAGAAGAAGTAGCAATAGTTCCATGCGGCAAGATCAGCAGGATTTCTAATTTTTTTCATTTTTATAAAATAAAATATACCGAATCAGAAGCTAGCACTGTTTGATGGCATCACACCATCACATCAAGGGGAGTAAGATTTGGCTGAACTCAGTTGCTACAACTGTCTTACTATCTATTTGAAAGTACTGGGGTGGGTACAAATATACTAATATTCTAATGCTAATTATACTAATAATACTTCTAATTTCTTTCTTCTAATTTCTTCCATTAAAATGGAACCATTACAACATGCCCAGTTTTAAGACAAGTCAATAACTCGATTTTGTTAGGCAAGTAACTGAAAGCACAGTTTTCTTTCACAATTTAAAGAGCAATTAAATAAAATACAATCAGCACAGTTCTTCTTAAAATCAGGTGATAAAATTCCTTGTAGTGCTGCGTGACAAAACCACTTCCCTAGAGGCTCTCCCCTGTCCCACTCACATTGACCTAAGCTCTACAGGATAAATAATCTCAACAGCAAAGCCCTCCTTGGCAATATTCACAGTCTTTCCTGGAACCCTTCCCTGTACCCAACTGAGCTAACACCATGGCAAGTCTCAGGATCTACTTTATAAGACGAGGTTTAACCTTCAGAAATCTTATTTAGTCTACTGAGCATTTGCAAATAGGTACATACACAAAGATCAAAAAAAGAAGGTCTACCAAATATGGGAAGAAATACAGTTAGTGGAATGAAGTGCATTTCTCAAAAATTGGAAGGAATATATTTGAACATTTAAGGTCATTTTTAGATAACCCTGTTCATAGTGGGGAAATCACTGAGATTTTGCATAACTCAGACAGTGTGCTTTAAAAATTACTACATTTACAAAAAGCCAACCAACTTTCTTCTACTTTCCTGCTCAGAGAATGACAAAAATTCCTAAATACACATTACTGGGATAGAGTCAAGAGCTGCCTGAAGTGCCGTTCACAAATGAATTCTGAAGCTCCTCTTCCCTCTGATGCTTCTGTAGGGCACAAAAAGGAGCTGGAACCAACAGGCCCAAATGAACTCAAAGAGGAAGCCCTTAAAATCTTCAAACTGTTTTGAGCCATTTTTCACCCAGTGGAAGTGGATAAAACCATTCCAGGGCAGCACGCAAAAACCTAAAGCTGGCACCACAGGCTCACACAATGAAGCGCTACCTCTGTCGTGAGGAGCTGAACATTCCCAATGACGCTTTTTCCTAAACCTTTGCCTTTCGAGCCAAATATTAGTTATGCAACTTCAAAAAAAAAAAAGCAGACAGATAAGCTACTCAGGGTGTTCTTATTAGATTTCTTCACCAAGTGTAAGCAAGTGGTTTCAGGTGAGAGGCACCCACCTGAAAAGGCTGGGAAAATTATGCTAGAAGGACAAGATTTAAATTGTCAGAAAAAGGAAAGCCATCCAAACTGAACGAAGTGCAATTGTTAAACAGGACAGTTCAGAAGCTATTTTAAAAAGTAAAATTGATTGTATTTTCAGGAATTTAAGAATTTAGTTTTCAAATTACTACTTTTCTAGTACCCAGTTTAAGCACTTCTCTGCACTCGTGTTTTTAAACATATCCTATATTGAATACTGCATTCAAACGGAAAATATTATAAAATTTGGTGATAGCAAGGTGATAAAAATTCCCCAGCGGCCGCTTTGGAGGAACCAATTATATCATTGTCTTTAGTTCTCAAGTTTAGTTTCAAGAATATTTTCAGGAGCTAATTTTCACATATTTTCACAAGAGTATTACTTCAAGAGATGTAGTGTGTCCACTTCATTTAAAAGGGCAAATAGCTTCTGCATACATAAGTGCAGTACAGAATTCTGCAAAAATTAAAATTTTAGCATGCTAAACTTGCAATAATGCAGAATAATATAATTTTCATGACAAAAAAGAAGTTTCACCATACACTTCAAATATATTAAGCTCTTAGACTGGAAACTACATTTATTTTCCTTTCTAAACTCAACGAAAAGGAAAATTAAGGCAAGTCCACAAAACATTTTACATTTTTGGTCAAACAGCAATGTTATTCGTATACATCGCCTGAGTAATGGGGACCATAGGCTTTCTCTTTTAAAATGCGACAGGTTTATAGTACCACGCTACATGCTGCAAATAGCAGTACGCATCTGAGACCGTGAGATACAGAATAACTGATAATGTATGATGAGACTCATAGGAGAGCAGAAATAAACATGTTTCATTTATTACAGGGATGGCTGAATCATATGATGTGATATTTTCCCAAGCTCCAATCACTTCCTCTGGGTTGCCTTAATACTTGAGCAGATTTCTATGAGAATTACAGAAAGAAATGCCAAGCATCCACTGGTTCTGGCTACGACCCTTTTCTTTTTTGCCAGGTTTTGATGTCCCTTCTGCAAGAATCCTGACTACCATCACACTCCCTGCTGTAGGGCACACAGAAATAAGGTGAAATATTGACAGGAAAGACGCCTACATCTTCACCCATGTGAAGTGATGCTCTCACTTCAGCCTGGTAAGAACTTTCCTCCTTGACTGTGCACTTACGTCTTTGTGCACTAGATTTTGGAATAAGAGGTAAAACCTATCTTCTAGCTTTGGTTTAATTATTTCAAAAGTAAATATGTCTTCCTCCAAAAATAGCTGTGGAGCAATCACACTGAGTAACTTCCACCAAATATTAATAAAGAAGCAAAAGCCACCATCAGGGCAATGATTAGTTCATAGAATAATTTATATTGGAAAAGATCTTTAAGATCACCGAGTCTAACCATAAACCTAACACTGCCAAGTCCACCACTAAACCATGTCCTTAAGTGCCACATCTGTATTTTCCTAACATCCAATCTAAACCTCCCCTGGTACACCTTGAGGCCGTTTCGGCTCGTCCTATCACTTGTTACCCGGGAAAAGAGAGAGATACCCACCTCACTACAAGATCCTTGTAGGCAGTTGTAGAGAGCAATTTACTCATTCCAAAGCGTCTCCTCCTTAATTTTCCCACAATATTTTTACAATTTTTAGTTTTGAAATATTTTGCATGAAAAGGAGCTTTCTTGCCTTGCAGCCCAGCAATTAGAATGGGCTGTCAGAGGCTCAGATTCAAATCTAATCTCTCTCTGAAACAAAACAAGCATTTAGGAAAATACACACAAAGTAATAAGAGGTTTTGGGCTGGGGCTCCCTCAGTCTCTCATTTTTTCTCTTAAGCATTTCAACATTCATTAATACAGGAACCTGGGTATCCCCGGAGAGTGTTCTAAGCAGCAGGCTATAGAGTTACTTTTCGTACTGCTGACCAAAATAGATGCTTAAGCATTTTATACATAGTGGAGCTGTTCCAACAGAAAAACATGACATTCTGTAATAGCATACAGCTCCATGGTTAGGGCATTTTCTTCCAAGTTGGGGGGGGGTGGGAGTACATGTCCTTATATCAGTAGAGATTTGAACTGTTACTGAACCAACATACAAAAGAACACTGCAGCACCTGTTTTATGATAGCAGCTCTATCCTCCCGTAAATCTAGTTTTTGCTTTTATCTAAAATGCCTGCAAATGCATTTTTGGCTGAATAAAGCATGTTGCTTTGATTAGCTGGAAAAAAAGCGGGGAGCAGGGAAGAGAGATCTGCTTCTTGTCAACTGGAACCATTTTAATTTATTTATTTTTAAGTCGGTCACTGAACTGACAAATCAATTTATGGTGTAGCCCAAGTGCAGACCGCCTGCCCTGAAGTCAAAGCAAGCTGCACATATGTAGGCAAAACTTGGCCTTTGCTTTGTGAGCGCACCCCTCTGAGCTGCGGAGTACGGTTCCTACCGCCGGCTCTGCAGGTTCCATGTCAGCAAATGCCAATGGGTAAACTAAAAAGAGAGAAGCTTTATAGAGATTAAGAGATTACAGTTTCTCTGCAAGATATAATTAAAAGAGAAGGAAGCTTAATTTCTCTAATTCCTAAAATGGAATAAATTAGAGTAAAATATCTTCTATTTTTGTTTTCATAAAAGTATTAATGTATGTTTCACAAAGCATTGTATCACTACACATGTATTGCAACAGCAACAAAGCAGATGCATCCATTAACAAACACCTGCTGAGATAAGCACTTTGCACTACACTCATTCATACTGATATCTATTATATACTGCTTTTTATAATTTTATCCAACTTCTTAATTCAGTAATTGTACAACAATTAACAAGAGCAAGCTATGTAATAAAGAAGTAGAATTGCGGCAATTTTCTGCAACCTAAAGCAAAACGCAAATACCTGAAGCAGATTTACTACTTTGCCGTTTACTGTGACCAGTTGGCACCTCCAAAGAATTACTGCTAGCTACTTCATGATCACAACTAGGAAAAATTTTCTCATTCCTTTTTAAATCCCATGTGTGTAACTGGCCAAAATTGGAATTCCTGTTTCTGGGGAACACATGGATGGTTTATGGATTAAGCTTCTCTGAACACATTAATAAAAGGACGCAAGAGAAGTAGCACCAATAATGTAGAGAAGCCCCTACCCATAGGGATTACCAGGAAGAGGCGGCATATACTGCAGATCAGATCTCTGGAAGGCTTTTGGAAAACCATCGATGCGCTTTGTTGGAAAGCGCCACTTGATACTGCCCCTAAAGCAACATAGTGCACACAAGATAAACATCTCCCCTTGGCTACGCAGACCATTTACCTCCGAGCCGATGCACGGCGCCGCAGAGAGCAATGCCTGTGCCAGAGGGGAATGCTCCCAGCTCAGGAGCACCAGGGCAGACTCTGCCTCCACTCTGGCCTGGAGCACTTGAGGGACCCAGTGGCCTAATTTAATTGTTGCAACTGGCTTGGAAAGATGTTGCACAGTGCCTTCAACAACTGAAAAGACAGAAAGTACAAATACGTTCATCTAGCCTGACCTCAAGCCTGTAGAATTCCCCTAAATTCCAAGAATTTCTGCACCAAACCAAAATATTCTGGTTCAACTGCTGCTTCTTTTAGGAGAATATTTAGGCGCAATTTAGGGTACCAATGACAAATAACCACCACACGTCAAGACATATTGTTTCAATAATGAATTAAGCTCATTTAAAAATAGGTATCTTGGTTTTATCTGAATTTGTTCTCCCAAAAATTGAAATTTACCCATTCCATTCACAATACATTTGAATGCAACCTATTCTTCCATTTAAATGGACAGACAAGTTATACAGAAATAAACAGAATAAATTTTAAAAATCTCCATTTCTTCTTTTTGGAACCAGCTGAGTACCTCTCCATTCTTTATCTATTTTTAAATGTGAATTTGATTAGCAGTTTATCTGTCATTAGAAAAGCTATTCTTTTTGCACCCCTAGAGCGGAAGAATTGTAAATTATCAGGAAGAAAACTAGCAGGAATCCTTAGCAAGAAAGCCAAACATAATCCAACTACAGAGTCTGACGCCTGCATCTAGGTTTAGGTTTGATTTCTCAGAAATCAGGGAGGTATGAACGCGGACTTTCTCTTTTAGATGCACTGCATAGATACAGAGGGAGTTTTAAGAGTTCCCTGGCAGAAAAGGAAGAAAACAGGAACCATGTAGACTATCCTTCATCTCCCTGACCCTGCACTTTCTTGCAGAGAACAGGACCTGTGGGATACTTCCCTCCCACTGCCGCAAAGCAGTTTAGATAACAAAAATATTTGGGAGACTCTAGTCTTTGCAAACAAAGAAACTCTTCCCGGGAAGAGGAAACACAAACTGGAACCTAGCACTGGTGCAGGACCACCCTGCTTTCTAAGGCTTTTCCTCAGGCCATTTTTCCTTTTGGTGACTCAACCGACCCCTGTGCTCCCACTCACACTCCTACCCATCACGTTCCCTCCTGTACCATCTGCCAGTTCTCCCTCTTCCCCTACTCACCGTGCCCTTTCCTTTCATGGGCTCTTTCTCTTGTTTCTTAAAGACTAAAAAATCCGCCCCTAGAAATCCCATGAAAATATTGAAAAAACTCAAAACTCTGTGACCCCTCAAAAAGACCTCTCCCTTGATAAAAAGGAGAAAAAAAGAAACTACAGAAAAAGTCTAAGTGAACTGGTATAATACCTGCAATCACACTATTTATCATTCTTTTTCGTTCTGTCCCCTTCTTCATACTCCGTTTACACTGTTTAGTTGGATATTACTGATTTATCTGTATACAGTATATATGGGCAGTTCTTGTTCCCTACATAGGTGTAAAACACAACAACTATATTGATTAAATATATTAGTAAGTGTATTATATAAAACACACCTTTTGACTTTTATCTGCATCCCTGTGTCAATCCCCATCCTGAACATATCCTCATGTTAAAAAATATTTTGAAAAAATTCAAGAAGATGCGAGGCTGAATGGATGTCCCCACAAAAGGATATAAATCAATTTATGGAATTCAATCGCAGGGCTTAATTTCATGGTAAATTTGAACTCTATAATAAAGAATGTTAAATTCCATACTTTTTTTTTCACCTCGTGCTTCTATCAGTAATAAAAAAAATGGTTTACATAAGTAATTACAAAAAGAGCATATTCATAGAAAACTTGCTCTATCTACAGTGAAAAATACTGGGGTTTAAGAAAAAAAATCCACCATCACATTTAGGAAAAAAATGCAAGCAAGGTTCTTGCATGACATTCCTATACTTAGGTTAGGGCATGTTTATTAAGTTACAGCAACCTCATATGTTGCTATAACAGCAAAATCCAAATAACTAAATAACCACACTTAAAGAATACTCTGTCACATATACGTAAAAATGAAAGAACAGCCCAAAAAATTCCTTTAGTCCAAAGTCTGGCTGGCACCAGCCAGTCTCGGAGGATCCTTTCAACACTGCTGGCTAATGGCCTAGATGAGGCATTGGAGCTGAATGGCTGGAGCACTTGGTCTCCCCACCAGAACCACGCGGAGCCCACAGACAGTGCTCCACTGCTCAGTGCAGCTAATCCTAGAGCTCTAGCACTCGAGTAAAATCAGCAGGAAAGCCATCAGATGGGCAGTTTATAGCAAAAAAATGTAGATGGCTGCAATGAAGTAAAACCAGCAGGGGATGAGAACAAACAAAAGATGCTAAAACCGCAAACAAACAGGAAAAAAGTGGCAACAGGCAAGAGCAGTTTAAGAAACAAACCTAAAACCGAAGCAAACCGCACATTATTAGCCAGACAAAGTACAGACGGTTTCCTGAACCCAACAGGCAGGAGTCAGTGATGGATTTCAAATATTTGGTTACAAAATAAAATTAATTCAGCAAATAGAAATTTTCTTTTGGAAGGAGACTTTTTCCTTTAATCATCTGTTCTATATTTGTCCTAGTACTCTCAGATAGAGATTTAAAATTTTAAAAATCACTCTCTCTAAGAAGACAACATGACAGAATGACAACCAAGCTGGTGAGAACATCTGGGCTGTTCAGAAAAAAAAAATCTCAAGAGTTTATTAATAAGAAACATCCAGGAGAGAAGCGTGAATTCACAAAAAACTCTGTCCTAACCAAGAAGTGACCAATGTTACCTCTTTCAAAATAAAAGAGACATTGTCCTTATTTTTTGAATTACAGCCACAGAATGAGGTACCTCTTATTAGCCCCCATGAAACAGCTAATAACTAGTCAGAGCACTCTTGCAGGCTACTTGAATTATTTCCCTCTGCTAGGAAAATTCAACCCTGCCTTCCTACCTGGCTACTAAGAGGTAGGTTATCACACCCGTCAGGGCATTCCCCATTCTTCCCATAGAGGCTTTGAAATTACAGAGGACAACGCTAAACTGGAGAATTCTGCAGTGTATGAGCCACCTTAGCTGGAAAGGCAACTTCAAATCCCTGTGCCAAAAGCTGACACTAGAGCTGAACCTGTCCTTAGCACGGAAGCTGGAGCTCTCAGGTGAATACAAGCCATTAAACCTCATGCTCACACGTATTTTCTCTCTGGCCCACAGAATCATAAATTATTGTCTCCCTAAAATAACCAACACATATGAGGTTAAGGAAACTCCTTGTACATGAGAAGAGATTCTGAATCGGTCCAGGTGTCAGGTACTGGGGGTGAATGCTTTAGCCGTAAAGCAAGTATATGCACAGACAGACTTGACATCAGCAGCCCTTCAGCTGCAAGATGCAAGGATGCATGTATTTAATTTAATAACTATATGCAAGAAACTATTGATTGCTTTTTTAAAAGTTGTCCTCTATAGAATATTCTTAAGACAAGACAGTCAGGTAGAGGCTGAGGAGAGAGCACAGTGTTTTGTTTCTCCCCCATCCCTTTCCATCTCCTCCATGAGGTATAGTAGAGATGGCTATTTCGTTCTGTACACACGTAACAGCCAGGCTCACCCTCTCCTGCAAGCCACAAAGGAGTGGAGAAACAGCCAAAATAGAGTTGTTACAAATACTGGCCTTTAACTTGAGACTTTGCATTTGCTCCCTCCTTATCTGAACAGGTAAGTCTTTATGATGGCAGAATCTGAACAAGTATCTGGGATCTGGAAGACATTCTTCCTATATGGCAAAATTTGCCAATTACTTTCTTACTTTTGATATAAAAGCTACAATTTTTACAGGAAATTTGGTAGGTTCTACCATCATTATCAATTTCGTAAGGTTAGATAAAGGGTTCTGTAATCAATTAAGCTGCTTGAATGCAAAACTTGTTTAGACCATCGCAAGTTCAGGGAGCACCTTAAGCAGAACTGAGTTTCTTTCCTCAAATCTTTCCTGGCACCTGCAGTATAACAGGAATCGGTTTACGCTTCTGGGCTCTTCACTGGGCACAGCAGTATATTTGAGAACGGAGAGCAACTATCACTTCTGCATATTCCAGGACCATCAGTGCCCCACGGGCAGTGCTGGGCAGCCTGGGCTGTGGTTCTCCTTCGAAGAAGAATGATTAAAAAAATTCCCAAATTCCGCATTCAACCATGTTGAATGACTGTTATACCTGATTCTTCCTGGGTGAACCACTGCAGTTCACTAGGTACGCTACGCACCCGGCGTTTCTTCACATACCTCAGGAATACAAAGATTCCACTGGCTACTTCAAGAAATGAATTGTTAACAGTGGCTGTTCTCTAACAAACTGCCAAGAGATGCGATTAAAGAGAATATCCCTGTGGCATCAGATCTCCTTTAAAAAATAAAAGGGAGGGGGGGAGAGGGAGAGAAAGATGCCATAAGTTCAGAAGCAAAACACTGTTATTATTCTGAAACAGGAATGACATCCTTGCATTAACACAGTATGAAATCATGGTAGCAATTTTCATGCTGTATTATTTTGTTTTTGTCAGGTCACTGATTTTCAATTTCATCAATACTATATAAAACTAAGGAAGATAATAGAATAAAAAGCATCCATTTGGAGTCCACTACTGAAGCCAGAACACGTTGCTGCTTCTGTGAATTTAAACCAACCAACACCCAGAGAAAACAGGCGTTACTCTTGTCCTGGAATAACACAAACAAACCAAACTCAGAGGTTACAGAAAAGGCACCACACTAGTGTGAATCTGATACAATTCTAAATCTGTATTACTATAGTTTACAAATTGATCTTTACCTTCCTCTAACATGCAACAAAGTAACCAGAGAAGTACAAAAATAAAAAGCTGCAGTGGGTTTGTTTTCACTCATCTGGACCCATGCTCTTGGGCTTTCCCCGAACACTATTCATTTAAAGTGAACTCACCACTTAAATCATGCCAGATTTACCTTACCCATTCTGATCTTTCAGCTGTCTTTATGTTTTTACTGCATTGTTATGACTGATCTGAGGTCTCCTGAACCCGAAGTTATGGCAAAATGCAAATGAGGAGAAAGACATATGCCATTTTCAAAGCACACCTGCCAAGTCACCACCCAAGAGGGTCCCATTTCTAGAAGAAAAGCTCAAGGAACTGGACCTGGGTGACAGAGAAGTCCCTAGAGAGCCACCGCTCCATTTGGAGGCATTTAGGAGGTTCTTTGCCTGGAGAAGGGAAGGACAACAAAGAGAAAGCAGCTTACAAGAGATCCAAATGAGCTTGCAGTTGGGCAGCTTCACTATGAAGTATGTCAGTAGCTGCTTCTCTAATTCACAACAGCTCCACCAGGCTCTGCACCCCTGGAGCTCCTTTGGTGCGCACAACCTCAGCCCAAGCAAGAGATCCTTTCCTGTGAAGGAGTCACCAAACTTTCAGGTTTCCTCTCAGGCATATGCCTGGGCAAGATCAGAGATGACTTTCCAAGGAGAAATGTGCAACTTGTCTTCAGAGGTGACTGGAAGCCCCTAGAAACTTTGTGCAGTGGAGGATAAGGGTAGCAGGGAGATGGACACAGCCATCTCTCCTCCCTTTATTCTCCATTTGTGTCCATGGCAGACATATCCCTCACTGCCTCTGAGTCCACTGGGAAGACTACCTGCTGCTCTCATTCCCCACTATTCTTGTTAATGTACAGGAGAGACTTAAGGGCTGGAAGGGACCTAATGCTCATTCTGGCCAAGCCCTAATCTGGGTGGGTGAGGAAGGAGGCCACGCTGCACAGCACACCTATCCCACAGCTGAACAAGCTCTTGTGAGCGCAACAATATGGCTACTTTCTCTGAAAAAGTTTAAACATGGACAATTGCTGTGATTTTCTCCACTGTTCTACAATGTCAGCAGTCACACACTTCCCTACGTAAAAGCTGTGGATTAGATTGGACATTCCATGATTTTTTCTAAAACTGGATCCTTCCCATCTCCTATTTGAAAATAATTAGTCCTTCTCCAACACTGAATGATTAAAATGTAACTAACACCACACTTACTTTACATGATCAATGTTGGTACAATGAACAGCACACAAATTATTAATATCTAGGCACTTTTTCTAATTGTTTCCTAATGTTCTGTTATTATATATTCATTTGATATTCACTGTAATGCTAGTGATCGCCATTTTTTCATTCGTCCCATACAAATCACACATTTTGCCTTTGCTTTCTGCAAAGAATTAAGAGGAGGAAGTACGGTCACCTGATTTCTCTTTCATTCTCGCAATTCCAAAAGTTGCACAGTCACACATGGAAATGGCATTTGTTTAAAAGAAAAACAAACAAATAAACAAAACCCACACATCATCACGCAGGGTTAATGCTCACTTGGAGAATCAGATCTCTTGAACAGGATGGTCAGTCACTGCCCGGAGGGAAGGAAGAGTCTCCATTTCAAGCCTTCTTGCAGCAGCACTTTCAGCTGGATTGGGTTAGATTCCCCAAACTGCTGTTCTCTTTATCTCTTACAACCCAGCTGTCTGCTGGTCCTGTGCAACCACTCCAAAACAGGCATCATCATCCATCACTATTGGTCACCTTAAACAACATACAAAACTTATCCTACCTTAACCATGCAAAGAGACTGGTCTGCACAGCCAGCTCTGCATCTGCAGAAACTGCTGCCACTGGCTGTTTACAGGTGTTTCATCTATGTACGGTTTGGTTGATGCCGTAGGAGGAACCGCCTGGAGAACCTGCTGGAGCAGCCCAGTTCCCCACCCAGCACACAGAGAGAGACTGTCCACTGGTCCAGGCACAGCAGGACCTGCCCAGAAAAATTGTCAGGACAGTCCAGAATTCCAACCTGGAGCACTCCTTCACCACATCGAGTACTTTGCTGTGGTGGGGCCTGGGAATTCAATCAATCCCCTTGTTTCAAGTTGGCCTGTTGTCTCCTCTCAATCCATTGTCTCAGCTCTGCAGATACTGTACGGGAAGTCCCTTTACCGCTCAGGGAAATAACGACATATATATAAAAATAACTGTCCTGGACAAGCACGTGGCACAGCCCTGATACCCAGCCACTCCACAGCCACTACTATAGTTCAAAGCTGAATTTCATCCTTATATCTCACTTACAACTTCAATTTGGTACACTCTTGCCATAAACCTCCCAAATTCTGTTAACAGCTCTTGAGGCAGTTTCAGGTTTGGGGTTTTTTTTTTGTTCTGGATGTACTGAATGTCACTTTTCTGCATTAGGAATTATTGTCGTTATGGGGAGATGTTTAACATCTCTGAATTCTCTCTTAGCTGTCGGCCAATGGCCAGTATAACATCACTAAGGCAGATGAAATGAGCACATAGTACTTCTGGTAAAAACGTACAGATATACTACCCTGCATCATCATAACCTGTCCCCAGAGAATCCTAAATGCCCTGGGATTACATTTTTTTTTCCTTCTGTTTGAGTCAAAATAAAAAATTACATCAATTCCAATGTGCCTGTTCACAAGTATGTATGTCCCTGGAAGCTGACATTTTTCTCACTCCTATGGTGTCCAAATTTTCCAGGTAGCATCATCCCTCTTCTTATGAGATACCTTTACTTATCTGTTCTTAAGCTGGGAGGTATCGGAAAAAGGAATCCGTATTAGATTGTTCATAGAATCATAAACTTGCCTTTAAATAACAAAAAATATATTCTAATTACACATATTACTACTCATAGACTTAGGAGAAAAAATGAAATGCATTGTGTAGAAACACACTCTTTAAAAGCAGGGCACCTGAATGTGATGGAAGTAAACAATGGGATGTTCAAAGTAGTGTGTACAAGTAGTGGGCTTTTTTGTTATTAGGCTTTGTTTGCCTTGATCATAACCCCCAGCGCAAAATCAACTAAGACAGATCACTCGAGACAAGAACGCAAACTATTTTCTCATTAAACACAAAGGAGAAATCCCGCATTTTGTGGCTATTAACGCTCACTGAAAAAGCTCACAAAATACAACACATGATACAGGATGACTCCGGGCTTTGTTTTGTGCCCTCGTCCATCTCTTCAAAACACCTTATCATGCAAAACAAAAAAAGTACTTCACATCAATATTTTATTGAAATTCTTTCAGAGAAGACTTATATACATTATATTTCCAAGATGAGATGCAGACTATTTCAGTTGCAGGGGAGAGCAATATATTGGATAATAGCTGACATTTGACTCCCAGGGTTTTTTCTTTTATGAATCAAAATTCATTTAGCGATAGTAAAGTAGAAGAGCGTGGCCAAGAAATCGATAGAAATGTTCTGTATTCTAGTTATGGAACACAGAGATAACCCCAAGTCAACATTAATGATGCTGGCCTGTATAAACATTGACAAAGCCGAAGGAACGATTTTAAATAATAGACTTCAACAAGCAGGTATCGACAAGCTGTGTTAATGGCGATTGCTGTCATACTTTATGATGGTTTTAATTTATTCAGTGTGTGGAAATGATCAGTGACATCCAGTTGATAGCTGTAGGATGAGGTAATTTGGACAAAATTTCTCAAGGTACATGACAATGGTCATCTCCTCCTTCCCTCTAACAGCTCTGAAGAAATAAAATCTCTTTTAAAATACATAACATTTATTTACTGCCTCACCCCAGGTCCATGCCAGTTGCCAAAGATGGTTTTATTTTTATTTTCCTTTTTGGCAATGAACACACTGAAATTACACTACCGAACGTACGTATCCCATGCATTAATAAATCGGGTAAAGTCCATAAAATACACAGAACAAAGGCCTTGTATTTCCTGACTATACAAAAATGACTGCTATTGGAAGGAGCTGTTCATGTTCAAAGAAGGAAACATCAAAACAGAAGAAAGGGATGAGGATGTGAGCTGTCTGCTCCATACATGTATGATTAAGCCCATCTTCCCCTCAGCTCCGAATGAAAACTGCCAAATAGTACTGACCCAAGCAAAGCAGTAAAAAAAGCAGTAAAACAAAATCAGGGGATGAAACTGTGTTTAACAAACACAGCTCCAGCAGAAACAAAGAAGCACTATCAAGAGCAACGCAGCTACAGTCCAAGACACATTCCGAATGATTATATCAAATATTAATTCTAGGAACACCTATTCAATTTTGGGCTTTAAACGATTTGTTTCTGAAACCCAGAAGCCTAATCCAACTCTTTAATTAGACATTAAATAAAAACAGCAGCAAAAATCTATTTCTACTCTGTTTCACTTCGAGGAGTTGATTTTTATTAAACCTTTGCCTGTACAGATACCAACATGTACTTTTTCCCCCCGATTCAACCAGCTGCTTGAAACAGAGCCATTCTTGAGGTCTCTCAGCTAAAGCTTTAGAACATCCACTTAATTTTCAGTTTATCCAAAACCAATTCCATTTTATTACTCTAAATGATCAAGTGCACTGCAAAGAAGCTGTCAGGCATACCTACAAGGATACAGTTCAGGCCCCTGCAATATGTATCTCATTGCCTTAAATCCAGCACAAATCAGAGGTTAACAGCATATCATCTACACAAGATGGCAAAAAAGCCATTATACAGTGAGTGACAATAACTATGCAAAATTAATTAGAAGTCTCAGTTAGCATTGCAAAAGCAACAATAAACAAACATTTTGGGTCATCCTTCATTTATTTATTGAGTCTTCCAATACTTGGTAGCAAGCACAACTAACAAGGCCCCAGCTCCAACGCTTCTGAGAATTTCAGATTTTATTTAAAAAAAAAAAGGTGTATCTACCTCTCATAGTTATAAAGACAAGCTTAAACATGCAACTTTAATGTACCCCAAAGACACAAGCGAGAATGCAAAGAAAAAATGACATTTTTGATTCTTTTTTATTTCATGTTTTAAGCAAAACTCCTGATTCTTGTACATTTAACATAAGCAATACTGTATATTCAGAATGTCAGTAAAGAAAATCTTTGCCAGCAGGATCAACACAATGAGAACGAGGAATATAAAAAAATGCCCGGACAAAAGAAAGTGCCCTCTCTCCCCTTAGTTTGATTTCTTACTAAGAAATCAAAATATGCTTATTACTCTCTATTGGGAAATGCATATCAATTCCACCTTTATTTTATGAATATTTACTTAGCTGAATACCTAGTGCTGCTAATCCATATTTTATGAATATGCGTACACACACACAAAAGCTACACGGAAATTGTTTCCCTTATAACACAAAAGAACTTTTTCTCTTAGTGAGCATCTGGGTTTTTTTGAACAGGGAGGAAGAATAAGCCACATCACCAGGCAAAAATATACCTGAATTTTGAGAAGTTTTTAAGACTATTTGCAAGCCATGGATTTTTTTCCTGTTTTCATAGTCTACCTTTTGAGGCAGAAACAGGAGAGAATCTTTTCCTTTTGTCCTTTATTATGCCCTTACCTATGTTATCTTTAGTGAATAGTAATACATTCCATAAAGATAACTTAATTATTTTCAGGAGAATAAGCAGCAAAAAGCCTCAGTGACTAAGGATAAAAATGCTTTCCTATTCGCCACCCCATCATGTGATTTTTTTATATCAGCTATTTTCCTTTGCAAGGGTGCGGGGAGAAGCATCAGAAGCATTTTCTGCTCACATAGGAAAGAATAACTCGATATATGTGTTTCAGAAACCATTTCTCAGGATCTTTCAATTCTATTTATTTCAAATACCACTGCCTCAAGAGTAATAAATATACAACCGCCTGGGGACAAAACAAACTGTTTAATCTTGATGCAAGAGGTTGCACAGTTGTTAAACAAGAGAACCTCAGAATTTGTTTCTTTTAGACACAAGGAGAGAAGAGTTTTACTGAGGATACTTTTTGATACCCAAAAGAATTAAGAAATGTAGGCCAATTTTGGCAATAAAGACATATTAAATGAATGTATCATGCATGAGGATTTCTGTATGCTGACCTTACAAACAGTAATTCAGCAGAAGGCAGATCAGACAGGAAAAGTCGGTCTATTTTGTAATAGAGCTGTGTATAGACACTAATGTTTACATATTTGTTGACTCTGGTTCAGGAAGATATGAAGATTAGTACTTCCTTTACGAAAGACTGACTACTAAACCATCGCAGTGTACCACCACCATAAGCCACTCTACGTTCTCGCTTTGTTCAGCTCAAAAAAACCATGATGGATTTTAAATTGTTGCTTAGCCCTGCCTCATTTGTATTCATGTATTCAGGATTACTCTAAAGTGAGTAAGTTTTTCCCAGAGTATTACAATGATTTAACCAAAACATATCCTTGATCTTGATCTATCTGAAGTGAGATTGTTAATCTTCAAATGCAGAAGACAGTCTCACAAGACAAGAGAAACACCCATGTTTTAGCTTGAAAGGTGTCTTTGGAAGCGTCAGCGTTTTGTCTAGTCATCTCAGAAGACCACCTTTGTCTCAATAAACTACTTACACATTAACCAGACAGCAAAGGTGTTAAAGAATATTAAAGTACAACATTATGGTTTAGTTCGAAGAAATAGCTTCCAATGCAGAAACATTAAATAATTTACCCAATTGTGTTTTCGGCACCTGAACAGTCTGTAGAATTTTTCTCCAAGGGAAGCGGATTTCACCCCTACTTTTCCCAATTCACTGCATTAACTGTAGATAGCCCACAACTTAGCACAGCAAGCCAGTAAATGTCTGAGTCTGCTAGAAATGATGGCCTGTGAGATCCTGCACACCACCACCACACAATCAGTCATCCGTGCTGTGTGTTCAGTCACCAAATTGGAAACCCAGGTTCTTTCCAGAAGACAAAGACGACAGCAACTAATTCATCTGGAAAAATCTGTATTGATGAAGCCCAAGAAATTAATTTCAAAGTGAAAAAGTAGGTCACAAGATGATAAATTTCATTTTGGAGTTTCGTTTTTAAATAGAAATACTTTTTTTCTCTAGAGAGGATGCCTAATGACAGCATTCAGGCAACCAAATCTATAAAGGACAAACAGATTAACAATGACACTCCTAAAATAAGGGTTAACTTCAAGCCAAGCTTACATTTTCATCTCAGCCATAAAAAATGGTACAGAGCTTCAGATGAGACAAGAGGAAGGCTATACTAACTCATTTAAAGACAGATTAATGAATTCCATCATGATGGCTTGCAGAATGGAAATCTGAAAGCCACAACTTCAGCAGGCGAAGAGAATAAAGTTTACAAGCCTTTCTCCCTAGAGAAGACAACATGACACAAGACACCTAAATACAAAATAAAGATTCAGTACTACTCACCTCTCTTACAGGCAGAGATTCTGTCTGCATGTTACTGTGCACTGGCATATGAATATGAAAAACAAAGCTGCTTCTCCTTCATATGAGCTACAGTCCAAATACCAAGTTGGGAATTCATCAGTAGGAAGACTCTGGGTTTGTTCTAAATTCAGTTAAATTGTAACTATTTGGATTTTGTCTTATGTAAGAAAAAATAAACATTTCATCTGCTTTCGCTAATAAAGAAAAGACTAATATTGGACAGTGCAATTTTGAGGAACTATTAATACAAAATAAAAAAATTCTTTTTATTAGAAAAAATATATTTAAAACTATAGCTACATATGGAAGAGAAAAAACTCATTTAGATGGTCTTTCATTTTACTTGTGTAAAACAAAACCCAGGATAAAACAAATTCCTCTGGAAGTCAAAGGTGGATGATAAATAACCTTTAGACTAAGGACAAATTCTACACCGTGAAAGTAGCATGATCCAGTGAAAAAAAAATAAATCATGCAGCACACAGTATTTTGGTCACAGGGTAGTATCGCTACTACTATCACACCATCAGCTTCTGCAGTCAGTCCAGAAGAAGATCAGCAGGGATGCACATGCAGAGCCTCGAAGACTGAGTACAACTGCACTTTGCTGCAGAACTGTGGCAGAACCTGACCTTACTCTCAATTGATACAAACGCAAATCCAGAATTATCCTGGGCTTTGAGATATGGTAGTCTCAGCATCATATTATTTTTTCAAAAATAATTTTAAAATTCCCACCAAGCAATCAATTCCTAGAATAAATTTTGATATTGTCCTAAATATACATCAGCAGTGAGATACATGTTATATTGCACCTTCAAGTAAAGCGAGAGGACATCTGGATAGAGGGATGCACGTGGACTTGAATTCCCTAAGACTGTGCTGCAGCAGGACTGCACTGCTCCAAACTACAGACCTTCTTGCAGCTGCGTAGAGACTGTGCTGCACCACGGCAAGAGGGCAACACCAGGCACCCTCCTCCGGGTAAAACTCACCCACGGTTTTAAGGGCACTTTTGCCTTGCTATGTTAGTTTGATGCTTGACATTGGGCTTGGTCCCAAACCAATGGGACTCACACCTTGCTCACCCGTTGCCTTACACAAAGTCCAGAGTAAGCCATTCAACTAAGCAGAGAAACCAGTCTTAGAAAGGAGACCTCCAGCCTGGCCTCAATGGGGGAACTCGACAGAGAAGGTGGCACAGAGCCAGCTGTACCAGTGTCACGGCAGTGCTGAGAGCTCCCTGAAATGCTATTTGAGCTAAGTACTTCACTAAACTCCTGTATAAGAGACCAATATCAGAGCACTGCATCTACAGTGCTCGCAGTGCTCCAGCCCTTAAAAAAATGGAGCTGACCTGCCCTTCTTCGCTCTGTAGAGCTCTGCACAGCGCAGCTACACCCTGAGCAGTACAAGTAACAGAAATGCTGTAAATAATCCCTTGCCTTTTCTCCATCGTGAGCTCTACACGCTTGCGCTGTCCTCTGAGGCCGTTTGACAAGACAGTACCCACCAGGCCTCTGTGAATGCCTCCTGCTCCCAAGACATTTCCCCAGCATGGAGCAGAGAACTGCAACCTTTAGATGTGTTTATTCCCACCCCCTCTCACTTAACCCTGCCTGGCAGCGCTCCAGGCAGCGGCAGGACCCCATGCCCGCATGGAGATGTTCGGAAAAGCAGCACGCTGAGAGCTCCTCGCTGCCTGGGTTGGACCTGGACGCCCAGGCACAGTTCAATTACACAACTGAAGTTCAAGCCTCGCCGTACTGAGGCAGAGGCATCTCGCTCCTGCCCTGCAGGATATCTGCTTTGCTCTTCCCCACTTGTCTCGCTTGTTCTCTTACACTTGGATTTATTTTTTTTTCCTATGGTGACTGACATGTGACACTGTTTGAGTCACCATACCTACAAGTAGTGCCCTTTCTGCACGTTTTACGTGATCAACAATCAGAACGAAAAAAGAAGAGGAATGAGGCACTGCAATGGATAATCAACACAGAATTATTTGTCCTGCTCCAGATCCGAGGCAGTTACTGATCTGGAGACTTTAAGACACTGTCTTATAGAAGGGGTCTATAAATATCTCTGCTGGTGATTTCTAGCTTCCTTTGAAGTGTCAGGCACTTGACATTACCAGAGATTCCTCTGCATTAGGCAGACAGATGTGATATAACATATTAATCTCAAGAGGTAGATTGCTATATCCCATCGGGCACCCACCTAAAAGTCAGCAGAAAAGAGCGAATTTAAAGCAAACCACTTTGAAGATATTTGTTGTCACTTCACCTATTTAGAAAAATGGTGTCAAAGCCAAATACTGTATCGCTGGAATCTTCAGGACAGGCTACAGTCAAGCTATAAATGCTATTTCTTCTTTGTTGTGCAGCAACTGAAAGACGCCTCTGAGCAGAAGCAGTTCAGGATTGTGCCACGCTAGACCTTGGTATCTTTCTTTAGAGAGAACGCTTAATGTCATACTCAGGGATCAACACCCTGCTGTGTTAGACACTGTGACAACCAAGGGGTGACTCAGGCCAGAAGAGCTTTCATTACAAATAAAGGATCTGTGGTCTTTTTGTCGCAGGCAGAGACAGAGTATTTGGTTGTGCGAGATCCTCAAAAAATAGCCAGGGAAAAAGGGAGAAGGCAAATGACTCTCTGCCCGTGAACCAAGCCTTCCCTGCTGTGGTTACAGCAGGCTTCCCCAGGAGATCTGCTATATCACAGCTAGCTAACAGGGCAGGATAGGAAGGGGAAAAAAAGTTTTTTTCACCCCTAACCACATCTACACCCACATGAACAAAGAATACGGAGGTCACCTGAAGTACAGCACGTGTGATCCAGGAGCTTTTTGCCCATGATTATTTGCAGAAGAGATACACTGTGGTTTTGTGCTGCAACTGCACACAAGATTCTAACGGGCTCTATAGACTTGTAATCATCCTACTGAAAGAACATCTGTGTTTATGAAACAAATAATATAAGGCCTTTGTCTCTTTCTTTCCTTGAGATACGTAAAGGCACTTAAGCCCAAATCTCCAAAGGTGTTTCTGTCTTCTATATGTCACTTAACTCCCACTGAACTTGGTACTTAACTGCCTTGGAGAAGCTGACATTTAGGTTTTATCTAGACAATTTTTGAAAATACCTTCAACTCCCCGGGAAGTAATGGAACAAACATTAGCAGCGTCTCTTAAAAATGGAGAATATTTGAGGAAGTCATGAATAATCAGAAAGAGTCAAGCCTTGAGCAAGTTTTGCAGAATGATGCCCTTTTAAGGTAGCAAGGAGAGTTTAAGTAGTACAGTGATACGATCAAACTAGACTAAAAAGTGAAAAAAACCAAAAGGTGAGCTCACCCTATTTAAAATTTACCATGGCTGTATATATTTTCAGTTTTAATTATATTGTGACAGTTAAAAGCATGTACAATTTTATTCTCTTTATCTATAGATACAGAAATCAAAGTTTGAAATGCCATAGAAAATTTCTGAAGGCTTTTACAGCTCTTCTTAAATACCTTTATACTCTTATTTCATTTTATGAATCACTTGTAACTCTTCAGCTCTATTTTGTTTCCTATTTATTAAAAAAAAAAGTTCAGTGCCAACTTTGTGTCACAGTGTTGCATGCACCTCAACTGTATGCAAGTTCAGTACCTACGACCTCTGTCCTTCAGTTTTCACAGCAACAGCACAGTTCAATCCCAACCAGCCAACTCACAGTACATTTAGAATGCCTACAAAACACACGCTTCTCTCCCTCTCTCTCTCCTCCTCCCCGTAATTCACTGGAAATTAGTAATTGTCATTTATACAAAACATTCCTCAGTCTGTGTGTGTGTGATGGGAAGAACGGAGAAAACAAGCTCTAGCGATCATATGGAATGCATGTGCGTGTAATTGGACCTTCCCTACTTCCCAAATTAAAATAACTCTTAAGTTGTTCAAAGAGCTAAGATTTTTCTGATTTTTTCCAAAAAATTCCAAAGCTGTTCTGCCAAATTAAACGTCCCCAAAAGCTTCCTTTTACAAGCACTCCCTACCACAGAGGGGCAATAGGCCATTGCATACTCTGGTGCCAATTTCCAGCTTCATCCACAGCCTTAGTTTTGGGGATATAACGCCCACAATTTGCATCAATTCTATGTATTAAAATCTAATGTTGTCTACTTAGTTATGCAGAAACAACTAAAATGAGGAATTTGATCCCTTCACCATTTTGCTAGCAGGTGATGACAAATGAGTAAGAAGAATGTTACACAGTCCCTCAGTTCATCACAGAAAAGAAACCCCAAAACTGCGCTAGTTTCCTAAGGTTGAAAGTTATTTCATATTAGATTTATCAGATATATCCCTCACATTAGAGGAGACAAGAAGTCCTTGTGAATGGATCAGTAAGCTCAAGCTATTCAAATCACTTCTACAAATGTCAAGTTTTAGAAAACAAGAGGCTGTGCAGAATATACCTATACAATTTGACTTTACAAAATATGCTTCGGAACACAATCCTCTGATAGTGTTTTTATTAAAACCACAGCACTAGCAATCACCGCCGATAAATGATGCTGATCTGAAAGCTCCAGCTGTATGAAGCCCTACCTTCAACAGAGAAGAGGAATTTCTATTGTTAAAAAGCGCTCCAAAACCTTGTGATGTAAAAAAGCTGCATACCTTCTTAGAGAGAACGACCATAATCCTGCTGAGGAAGATTAGTCTGTGTAGCTGAACTATCCACACAAGGCAAGTAAAATATTTGACTAAATTCTCCCAGTAAGTTCCTTATTCCTCCACAAAACTCTTTGGTAAACTGTTCTTAATGTTAACCAGGTGTCCAGAATCAGATGAAAACCCTTCTGAGGAGTCCTTTTAATATAAGAGTTTAAAAGTAAATAATCATTTTTAAGTACAAAATAAAGAGGGGTTTTATTTGGTTTTATTTTTTCCTAAAGTACAGCTCAGTGCTCTTTAGAAGCTGCAGTGAATTAAGCAATCTGGGGCTGGGGGTGCTGCACTTGTATTCAGAAGTAGTGTAGACTCATTACAATCATGGGAACGCACTTTTAAAAGAAGAGGTACATAATTTAATAATGAACTATAGAAATAAAAATTGGGGGGGGGGGGTTGGTTGAGATTTTTTGTTAGCAGAACTAAAATGCTCACACGCCCGTACGAACAATGCGAATGAATACTCAAGGTACCAGACTCGCAGAGAGAAAACAGTCCTCAAGATCTAGGATTGTGTAGAACAAAATAAAACAAACTCTTTTCCAAGAGTGAACAACAAAGGATTCTGGCATCAGAAACCTTTGTAAAAACCTCCTGTATTCGAAGCACCGAGGAACACGTTCCCCAGTGAACACCCGATAGCTCACAAACCGTGCTCTCCCAGTGCCAGGCTGGCCTCAGTGCCCCCAGCCACAGTCCCTCCTGGATTCCTTCCAGAACAACCTTCTGCACCGGGGGAAAGCAACTCGAGCAGAGCACAGGAGCTTCTCGTGGACATTCCCGCCTGTCAGTCCGGAGGGACAGCAGCTCCTTACGCACAACCTCGCCTTTTGTCTAACCTGTGCTTCAGGCATCTCCAAAAACACCGGCTGATGCTTGTTTCCGGCTTCTCAATTATGACAAGCCTCCTAATGGGGTTTTCTAAACCTTCTTTTTGCTCATTTGGTATAATCCAAAAAAGCAAAAGTATCTAACTATATTGCTCTGTACGCTTTATTTAAAGATAATCTTTTCATGTCTTTAAGCATCCAGCCAGAAGAAATATGGCTTCCAATTCTAAGCAGGGAAGCTTTTTTCTTGTTCACTGGCTTACTTACGACTATACAATTTAATTAACATTTCTGTAGTACCTTTTTTGCCAGATAACGACTTCTTTCTTCAACTTTGCTTTTCAAAAACACGATATAATAAATCACAAGGGAAAAATCTTTATTTTTAATATTTCCATTTATGTATTTAATGAACATTATTGAATTTTTGCCAAGTACTTATTGGAAACTTAGAATAAATATCTGTGAACTACTATTTCATTTCTGTCTGTGAGGATGAAGTGTTCTGCTGACACCAGAATTTTAATAATAATTAGTTCCTTTATTAGAAATCTGCTCTTCATTTTCAGTAACATTGTAAAAGGCTGAGTTTTAAACTAAACTAGCAATCAAAAGGGTTTTTTTTTTTAATTGAAGCTTCTTCATCCTTTGAATGTAAGTTTTGAGGAAATCTTCAAAAACACAGACTGCAGAATGCCAAGCCGTGCCCAGTACTAATTAGTACTCAACACTGGAAACTCCAAATTCAGTGCTGAGTACCAGCCTGCCCTCTTGAACTGCCTTAGTTATGCCTGCAGTCCCCTCTCCGAAACATACACTGTGCTGCTGAATGTGCTGCCTTTTTACGTGCAGCTCCTTCGATCTTCTTGATACCTTGCTACTGGGAGGTCCCACTTCCCAGCTGACCCTTGATAGGTGCACCAGTGGTCCCATCTCCCTGCTTTGCCAAGGATTCAATTCTCTCTTTGTAACCTTTGTTCTCATTTATTAACCCACCTCTCTAAAGGAATTGTTCATCTTCCATTTGAGGATATGCATATTTCAGCTTTAATTCCCTAAATATACGAAAAAGTGAAATGCCAGCACAAACACCATAACTCTTATTATACTCACCCCCAAATTTTTGTCACACACCCATGGAACAATTACCATCAGTAAGTTTGCAGGGTTATATTGAGTGACAAAATGGGATCTACTTTATTGCAGATCTCTAAGGCATGGCATTGATTGTTTAATCATGAAACACAACAAGTCTTCTTTAAAAAAATGACTTTTTCAAGAAGCTGTGTTATCCCCCAGAGTGTTTCATCAGTAGGGTGAAATATTATTTCTAAATATTGAGTTCTATTTCTTGCATGCTGATATTTTGACAGGATCAGGTCCATTAAAATAGAGCTTTTAGTGCACAGTCCTTTATGTCTGTGTGTAAACTAGCATTGTTATCTGAAGTTTTCACACTTTATAATGTATCTGAAGCATCAATTATAAATCAAAGCATTCAACGTTCAGTAGGTTTCAAATTATGAATGCTCTTGATCATACTTCATCTTACAGCTTCTTTGACAAACTATAAGACAAAAGATTTTTTTTTAAAGCTTAATCTTTACTAAATAATTGGGTATGTAATTGTTATGTTTTTGCATTTATGAAGAGGAACTGTATATTTTCATTCCGAATTCTTCTTTATGCTAAGGAAACAATAAAACCAAAACAAAAATCTTTTTCAGACCACATCGCATATCTTCCCTGTAAACAAAGGATCCTTCCCACTATATCCGCAGATTCATTAGAGATGAAAGTTAAATTAAATATTTTAACATAACAAAATTACAATTTGGTTACTTGGCATTTATGTAGTCCTCTATCAGAAGCACTTTAATTGGAAATTCCAGTTTGGCAAGTACCAGTGCCATACTATTTTGATATGCAGCCCGGACTAGTGTTTTAAGAAGCAATATCAGTCTCTTTTTCGGCTATTAAAAAATTCTTGATTCAAGAGGTGAATATTGACTGTGGCTAAGCTGTAGGCCAATATTTATATGAGTGAAAGATAAATCTTGATATTGAGGAATATAAATGTCAGTGTTTAGTGGAAGTCTGTGCACGTACACATACCCTTTTGCTTTAAATCAGGGTAGATGCTTCCCTGCCTTAGAACTGTTCTGTACCTCCCTGCAGTCAGCCCTTCACCCAAGATTAAGGTCCAGTGTGAAATATTACCCTCTCTTCTGCATCCAGAAAGAAGAGAAATTGTGGCATATTCTTGTGACAAAGCACGCCTGTGTTTCATTAGCAGCAACAGCATAATGAGCAAGCTGACTTGGAAGAAACATGTTCTTCATACATAGAGCACAGACTGCACTGTTCGTGTCGAGGCTGTTCTTTCCTGTTATCGACCAACCAGAATTAACTCTGGATTTCTTCATCTCTGCTCTAAGACAAATAGTGACTATTCCCCAAGAAACCTCATCCTCTTTTCTGGTCTGCCTTCCTCCAGTTAGTTCATTGGGGGTTTGTTTGGTTTTTTTTGGCACAGAGAGATGCTTTTACCAAGGTGTGCCCTGTTTCTCACAGCCTGGGAGCTAGCCACCAGAGCTGCGATATTTTTCTGCCATTCTCAGCTGAGGAAATCAGACATGATTCACTGGTTGCTGCAATAAGCAGACAGCCTGACATTGATCTCAACAGATAAAGAACCTGACCTTTTACCTGCAAGTTTTTGCTCCCAAAGGAAAGCCAGGAATGGTTGGAAAAGAACAATTGGAGGTTATCAAGACCTAGTGCAGTCCATTTTTTCACTCACATGGTTCCCCCCCCACCCCCTTTCCTTATATCCTGATATCCATCTAGATTTGTGGGCAATTCTTTAATTTGAAGACAGAACCTTCTAGTATTTCTGGAAGAGACCGACAGGCACAAATCACATCCACTTTTTAGTAGAGTTCCGTAGGGTGACCATTGAGAACAGTATGGCAGACTACAATGCTTCTATTTTAACAACGATTTTTTTTTTACTTTCACTTTTCCAAACAGATTGATACCTAGCAAGTAATATTTGATGTTCTTGTTTCTTTTTGTTGTTCATTGAAAGACTCCATAAACATGGCTTTGCAATTATATACAGTGGCAGGCTACAATTAAAGTGTAGTGCTAGTAAGTGCTACAATTAAAGTAAAGTGCTAGTGCACACTTGAATTGTAGCACTTCCTAAAAACGAAGTACTCCACAACCCTTTTTAATGTCATGATAAAAGCGTATGTACTATGGGATTGTACATATTGTTAAAGTGCAAATCACTCTACCACAAAGAAAAATACCACATAGCTTCCACATCAGATCTAGGTATAGTTCAGCATTCTCCAACATTAACAGCCTCTTTTTAATCACATTTTGCCAACTTAGCTATGCTTATTTCTTCAGTCCATCAAAACAAAGATTCTAGAGAACTCACAGAAGAAAAGTCGGAAAATAAAATTTGGAACAAAGTTTGCTGTTCTGCTGACATCATGTACATGAGAACAAACTGTTCAGCTCCCTCAATGCTGTTTCCTTTTCTATGCAAATGCACACTTCGAAAGCACATGCGTTTTGGTGCAGAAGCCTTTGCCTACATTCACAAAGAACCTGAAATAACTTTAAAGCGTGAAGGGCCTCATTCATTTCAAGACTGATAACTTGCAGTAAATTATTATCCCCTCAAGTGTCAATGTAGTTAACTGTGATCATCAGACCCGTCTGAAGCTTCACATTACTTAGATCTAAGCAATCTGCAAATAACCCCTCTTTAAAACACGTAGCAAGACTGTAGATAGCTAAGAGTTACGGAAAGTTGTGCTTGAAATGGCAATATTTAAACACAGAGCAAAGAGGGAATTAAATGTCCCTCTAGAAAAATACTGAATTTAAGTGAAATGCCACAAATTGACATAGTCTTTTTACTTCCCCCTACTTGACATCTTTTAGTTTAGGATAACATTAATTCTGACATGAAACAATTAATAACAAGTGCAGTTTGGACATATCTAAAGAAGTTTTTGTAAGGAAGGTACTATTTACTGAACCAGTAGTGTTGTGGAAAGTGGGTATTTTATCTCTAATTTTCTACAACAAGACGCTGGAGATACATTATACTAATGATTCAATAATCATTAAGAGCTTGGAAGTATGGAGACTTAAAAAAAGATGCTTATTGAACCATCAGTTTTAAACAGAGTAACACTATATTCTGAATTCTCATTTCTGGCAGAGTACTCACACTTGGTGGACTTCAGAAGAAACTGGAAGCAACATTTTAAGAAATCCAAGATATCTTTAATTCCATTAAGCACTTTTCATGTGTCACTTATACGACATTTGAATGTCGCTTGGCTAATTTCAGACAGACCCTAACACGAGTTACACTAGAACAAAAGAAAAGAGTCATCCTTTCTAGCTTTCCTGCTGTTTCAACTATAGCCAGGCTGATCCCTGACCTTATTTTTCCTAGCCCTGCTGGAGCACATACAGCGATTCCTGAACCTCTTGAACACTACTTCTGGCCAATTTTTTTTGGTTTTACTCCAAGGTTCCCATTTGATCTAAGACCCACAGCAGCCACAGCACTCAAAGCCTCCCTGTTCTGAGTAGGTCCTCTCTTTGGTGGCCCAGTGAGTACCAGCCTGGAAATGACATCTCACTCGTACCAACAAAGGAATTTTCTTTGATGCCTAAAATCAGTATGTTCAAATGCTTTAGGAAGAAAAAATTAACTGCAGATGACTTTGAGATATGGGAAAAGAACAAAAAAAAAAACCAAAGAAGCAAGCATGTTCCCTTCTTCCACACGTGTTTTTGTTCCTGTTACTTCCCATACAAAGCTCCTTGCTTTATCTTTCATGAGAGAGCATGAGCTCATGCTTTATCTTAAATGAGAAGGGCATCAAGGCAATCTATTTTTTTCATCAAAATTAAGACACATAAACAAGGAGTTAAATGCTGTTAATTAAAGAATCTGATTATACTTTTCAAGCTTAGGCTTGGAGTATATAAATACACTATATTTATGTAAGAAAAAATGGTGCTGTTCACATGTAATGGACAAACATACCAAAGTTAGTGACCTTTTAAATCTCAGATGATGCCAGCATGTGATACAGACAGACATTCAGTACAAGGAGTGTGTCTAATTATTATGCTCTCTTTAATTCCATGCCCGAGACTGATGCTCAAAGAGCGCAATAGTTTTAATTCATCATCTGATCAGCGAAATAAAAAGCAGTATTAAACACGCTGAAGTGTTGACTATCACTATAACTGAAATGTTTAATTCAGTCAGATGCCCATTTGCACGGTCTGAACCTAAAACACTCATTGTGTTTCGTTTGCAGGAGGGAGGGGGAGAGATTTCATCATTAGAACTTTTGGTAGCCATAATACTGGTAACGGACAAAGCTATGAGTGAGTGATACCAAACAACTCACCCCAAACAGCCATTTTCTTTTTCCAGTTTTGAGATACGTGCTTCTGTTCCCACATCTAAAGAGTGACGATGTCATTGCACCTTCCCAAAAGTTATGGCACATAATCTCAAGGGGTTGAAACCCATCATCATGACCACTCAGATAAAATCAGCATAAGCCATCACCTGAATAAGCTCCTCCCCCCTTCCCCAAATGTATGGTATATATATTCATATGACAAGTTACTGGCTTATAGCACATACACTAAAAACCAGTAACTCCACTTAGCCAGTGATATATTTCCTTCAATCTTTTCCTATTGTGTTTTGAATTATATTAAGCCTGGAGAAATAATCAGTATCATGAGGAACATGCCCAAACTGGATGAAAAGTAGAAAAAGTTTGGGGTTTTTTTTTTGTATCTGAATTAACAGCTATATAAATTCAGTAATTTCTGCACAGAGAAATTCATTTGCCCGTGACTGCATCTCATGTTGCTGTATGTAATACACAGCAGACGAGGAACACGCTATTACTCAAGTTATCAATGCTGTAACAGAGACCAATGACACTCTCCTGTGGCTGCAGCCATCCAGAAAGAAGCAAAACCAAACTAAAAACCAACATATACATAAAACATTACTGCATAAGTTTAGTATATGCACAGATAGAGAAAGCTTCAGTTCTCTCTGAAGGTTTGTTTTCTTTGTCTATATAAGTAGTCAACAGACAGCATAAAGTTTCAGATGTTGTGACTCCACTGTCTAAACACATCTTGATGCAAATTGTGAAGTGCAGCACTACCAATGAATGTAGATATAACTTCAGCACAGTAATTAAAAGCTAAAAGATTTATACATAACTGTTAACCAAATAAAGTATCACATGCACAACTGGGGAACCAGAACTTTACACATTTGAAGGGGATCTACATAATCAGCCCTCAAATATTTTAACTCAGCCAAGGTAAAGATTGCGGGACCAGGCTGAGGGAAGATTTGATCACTGCTTTTCCTGAGAACCCCAAGTTAATTGCTCCACAAACCTAAAATATAAACCTGACCATTCACAATCATTTTACAACTGCGATTTAGACTGAGTTTCTGTGATATTGTATCCACGCAAGTGAAAGCAAAATCTGGATTCGTAGCTTACCTCAGGATAAAGCCTGCAAAATCATCACATTATTTTTGCATTACACAGCTGGAGCAACACATGAATTTTGATACCTTTCATTAGGATTTAGCAAACACAAACCTCTCATCTGGATACTGCACAAGTAATTCTGCTTTTTCCCTAATCTCAAGATCTCAGGGAGAGAAAAAAAAAATCCCCTTTCACACTTCCCTTACATTTGTGGCCTTCAAACACAACCAAAGTCGCTGAACAAGTCAGATTCCTAGATTGAAAGCAGTAAGAGACAGCATGCTCTTTCAGCCATTTGGGCGCATGGAAGGCTCAAATTAAAATGCCAAGATTTGAACATTTGAAATTAATGAAATCCTCACCAGGAACAGTCAAGTTGTTCAAAAAATAGATATAAAACCGAGCAGCCTTGTAGACAATAGATTCATATTTTATTGCCAGTAAAGTTCCACATTAAAACAGCCGGTGGGGCGGAATCATTTCCCATGGATCATGAATCAGTTGCTTTTCAGTGTGCAATGTTCAACTTGATACTACAACCAAGACTAATATTACAGTACCTCATAATTGAAGCAAATTTGCATTGTCTTTTGGAATGGGACTCAGTTCCACATCAGTTGTTTTGGGAACTAACCAGATCACCAGGACAAACAGATTAAAAAAATTTATCTGAGTGACACTGTAGAGTTCCCATTTGTTACACAGCACCGAAAGTCTGATCCTGCACTGCTTATTCCCATGAGCAATACTTAATGAAGTGCCCATTATTCCTGCTCACCTAAAAAGAATAAGGAATGAGCAAAGATTATTCATGTAAGTATTTACAAGATGAGATCTTCTCTTTGACCTTCCAATTACATTATCATATATACTTAGAAGTCATGGTATTAACAGCCATGTTTTATGGCTTTATATTTACATACTCTAAGTATGTTAAAAGTTACAAATGGATATGGCAAAAACCATTTTCCTCACTCGCTTCGCTAACAGTTAAAAAGTAATTTCTGAAAACTTTCACTCCTACCATTAACTCTGGCTTCTCTGAATACAGGCTGATCCTAGCAGGACTGCTGCTGTCAAGGATTAAACAATGACTGAAAGGTTTTTGCTGTTGAAGTCAAATGAATAAAAATTTGTAGGATGAAATTCCAAAACATACCATGATCCTGACTGCCTAATATAGGTAAAATTAGATTTTTATGTAAGGTTAAAAATTGCTACTTATGCCACTTATTTACTCTTAAATATTTCACTTATCTGTACTAATATACAATACCACACTTTTATCTAAAATATTATTCTATAATATACAAGAATTATTTAGTATTCGACTAATTTACACTCTATGTTAGGTTTTGCAGAGAGCATGGAATAAACAGAAAGAACACTCTGCATCACGGAAGTACTAGGATTTAACAGATTGCGTTTACCTTGTTTAGTTAGAGAGGAAGAGGAGAAGTATCACTTAAAAGACAATGGCTTGGACATTACATCCCTTGGAATTTTAAAAAAATTGTAGAAAACACTTTTTATTCAAAGGGAGTGAGCAATAGCTGAAAACAGATAACGCATGACTTCAAGCAATGAGAGGCCGGGATCATTGCTGTACCCTTCCCTGGCAGTGATGTGCACCCCTAGCAGAACTATCACATATCCCAGGGCTGATACGGGTGGCCCATAAAACAGACCATAAAGTCTTCTCCTTTCTTTGTAATTAAAGCAGTGAAATGCCTTCCTTTCTTGCCTATCCCTGTCTACCTATCTGTAATTTCATTTCACTCTTCTACCTATTCAGAGCCTTACAAACTATATCGCCCTTCACACCCAATCACGATATCAGCCCAAGTTTCAGTCCACAACAGTGAATTATTAGGCTGGGAAAAGAAAGAGCAAGAGCACTATTTCTGCACCTAAGCCCTGAACAGCCTTGTTTACCAATGTCATTGGTGACAAACTTGGTAATTCCATTTCTTCATAAATATTTGAATGTTACATTTTGCTGGGTAGATATCTGCTCATTTGATCTAATGGCTGTCCTTTCGAAAATGTCATAGAAAGCCATTAGCATAGCTTCACCAGTGTTAAATGGTTAGACGTAAATGGTGATTGCTGAGAACAATATCCTTTGCCCACAGCACAGTGATGTAAGGGTTGGATAATTTTATTACCTTTAATAGCATTTGCAGCTATGCAAGCTAAGCCAATGATATGGGTAATCAAATCTGAGGCTTATAAGATGACCACCTGTGGCTATTAGGAAAGGAATCCCCACTATCTTGGGCCCAGGCATAATGCTGTGTAACCAACAGCTTGTCATTTCAGAGAGGGCAAAGAGACAGGGGAGAGGGATAAGAAAATTGCTGTGGATGGCAAACAAATTTAGTTTTCATCGGAATTGATGTGAACTGTTCAGTCACAGAGGATCCTAAACACCAAGTATGGGAAACTTCTGAAATCTCCCTGTTGCCCCCTGCACCTTCCAATTGCAAGTCTACAGCTTTGGCAGCTCTCTAATCTGTCTGTAATAGGCAGATGTGCAGTGCTGCCAACGCAGGTAAATACGACCCTGAGAATGCCAGGTGTGCTACGCTCTGGACTGCTCTGGGACTGGAAATGTTTGGAAGCACAACACTTTCAATTGGAAGTGGTGGTCCCAGTGCCACTGCTGACTGCCTTCCCTGGAAGGAGCAGCACAAAATGAGGTGGGGCAGAGCTTCAAGGCATGTGTTCTGTTCGCTTATTAAGATTGCCTCATTTCCTTAATTGTAGACTAATTGTGCAGGCTGACCAGAATTTAACTGGGTATAAAAAGAGAATAGTAAACAGTACTAGTAAAGCAAAGCTGGGGTTGTAGATACTTCCCACCTTACATAGCATTTCCTTCTTTATTTCTTAGCCTACTGTGTTTTTGTGGTCTCACCCCTGCAGACTGAACGCGGCACAGTGCAGAAGAGATGTGCTGCACTTCTGGAGTGCTTCAAATAAGCAGGCAAGTTGCTATTTCAGAGTGATTTTATGCCTCTCTTGAAACTGTGTAAATCACTGATTATATAGAGAATACATTAAAAGCCAGAGCACAAAATATTTAGTCTTCAACTACTGCATGTTTGAGGTAAGATCTATTCCATGGCAGCTCCTATTCCATGGCAGCTCCCATGGCTACTAAACCTTGAACTTTAGATCCAGATATCTACTAAACCAGATAAGCAACAAAATATTGTTCAAACAGGTAGATAAGTCAGAAACATCTCCTATGTGAAATTAGCAAACATGAAAGTAACTTTTTTTTTAAATGATGTACTCACTTCCAAGAATACTGCATTGCAGAAAGCATTTAGCTTGTGATGTTCTTCTATTATTTTATTTTACACTTCATTCGTTTCTATTACATAGCCTTGCACTTTATTATTAGGGCGTTCTGTTGTTGCTAACAGGCACACTGAATTCTGATCCAGTTATTCCAGTGGAAACTTTTTGTCAGCCTTTAAACTGAAACAAATGAATGAGTGTGATACTCAACAGTTTTAATAATATGTGTTGACTCTTGGGTATTCATGGCCTTTAGATGCCTAAAAATAATAATGCTTTTATATGAAAAATGAATATTGATTAATGAGCTGTAATTTAAAAAAAAAAAGCAGTCAAGCCAGTAGCTATACTTGTCACGTAATTTGTTATAAATCACATAATGTATATACCAAGCAAAGACGTACCAAGCAAATTGAATTTTTCCACTGCAAAATGCCTCCCTATCATAACCATATATCCTCTGTTGTCCTTAACAATGGAAGACAGATACACAAATACTAAATAAAACAACCATCCTCCCTGATATACGCTTAAGAAATTCATGCATGAATAATTATCATAAAATTTTCAGCAATATTGTAACCATCTGTGAAAATAACAAGCTTTTACCTAAGCTAATATCCTAAGTTAATATCCTAAGCACATAAGAATTCCTTTATCTGCCAGTGCTATTACTGGAAAATATTACATTTTTTTCTGGAGATGAAGTTATGTTCAGTATTATTTGCAATTTTTTTTTTTCAGGCAAAATACAGACTAAACTATCATTACTGTAATGAAACCAACCTAACGCACTGCTAAGCCAGCAAGTATCCTCACATTTGCCAGGGCAGCCAACCTCAGATGAAATGGAAAAAAATATGTACCAATAATCCATTCATGTGACAAAAGCAGCAACAAAAGCTAACTAACTCCAATATGCACAACATCCATGAAAAACATGAAGAGTAGGATATTTAACATAAAATTATTAGCAAATATCGCTGCACTCCTGTAGACAAACTAAACACACTGTGAACATTTTAACAAGAAGAAATGTAAGTCCATACTCCCTTTATCTTTACGTTCAAACCAAAAGATTTCTCTGGCATTTGAAACAGGAGATACAAAGGGTGGTAGAGCACCCAGGTGCAGCGCCGGGGAGCACATTGCTTCTACTAACCCGCCTGGGTGCCAGCATGTTCACCTGAAAAGCGCACCCAAAACCTTCTCCTTCTGTCACCCCCAGCTTCAACATTTTTATTTTACCCCCTTGAAGTTACTGCTTTTAAAGTGAAAGGAGCTAGAGAATCACACCTTTATTTTTTTTAGAAAGCATTACCTTTTTAACACTCTATTATATGTATTTCATTAACCACAACACTAAGGTCTATTGCCATGACTCCCATGACACTCAAAACCAATAAGGCTGACAGAATCTGGATATATCTTGCTTCTTTCCTGACAACTCCCAGAATTCAACTTGTTTCACCACACTTATGGGATCCAGCAACAGTGGATATAATAAACAATCTCCACATAAGCATTGGCAGTTTTACGTAGTGCCGTCTAGGAAATCATTTCTTTTTATACTGAAACATTCTCAGGGAAGAAAGCTTATCTATTCATTAAGTTTCACCGAAAAATTTTCCTCTATCACACACATCATGATTTTCTACATTTTCTCTCAAACCTCCTTCTGGAACTCCTTTGATTCAGAGATACTCTAAGTTGCCTATTACTGGAACAATAACTTCTTTCAATAACACAAAGTACGGGCACTTCCATCAGTCTGAGGTATTTTCCCCTCATCTTTTAGATAGAAGTAAACTATGTCATTTTAGAGGAATAAACAAACGCACCTCTTTTTATCTGAGAAGCAACCGCCCAATGTTGCAGTAATGCAGTTTATTTCTGTACTTCTCAATCTTTGAGTATTTCAACAAGAAGTTACTTGTTCTTTTCACTCACCAGATCCACCATGGAGGGGTCGCTTAGAATGGAAGTCATTCTCATGCAGCACATAATACAGGGCATTCCTTAAATCTAGAAGACAAGTCAAGCTTTTCTAATGATCTGTTTACAAATAAAATTTACCCTTTTTCTAGTATGCCTGGTAGCACTCAGAAGAGCAATTTATGGATCCAAAAAGACCGTTTCACTTTTACATATCTCTATTTTGCAGAAACACACTTAAAGTTTATTTTCAGGGAGGCAAAACAGTTCCCCCAAAAAAGGGCATATAATTTTTAATTATGCAAATTATGTTGAATCATTTACATTTATTGACAATACAAAGTATGATTTTATTAGGAAGTTGTAATTGTAATCAACCACCAAAATCCTTAAAAAATTTGCCTTGCTGTTCTTCAGTCTCCGTTCTCTCTCTGCTTGTAAATATTCAACAGATTTAATTTTTGCAAATAAATATAATCACATTTGGCTCAAGGAGAATATAGTTTTGTAACCCTATTTCATACTGTGCCATCCCAGCATTTGCCAGAAGTGTAAAGATTTATAATTATAAATCTCCTCTAGAACACTAATGCAGTAGAGAAAAATAAAATCTTTTTCATTTCAGAATCAATGAGACTTTAAAAAAATGATATTTGGTAATTGAAACTGCTTTGGAAAAGTTGCATATTTCAGATAAAGAAATCCTAAACAGCTAGGGAAACACTAGACACTTCTCCAGTGGAAAAAAAAAAAAGGTGGAATATTCAGAGATGCAGAATTTAAAAATGCAGAAGTTATTTTAGTTTTGAAATAACATTTTGTTTTTTAAGACATCTTTAACTACCAGGTTTAGGAAGCCTCATAGCACAAAATCCTCAGCATTCACACATAAATTGAGAAGAGATTCTTACATAGGATTATTACAGTATTATATAGCATGTTTACACATACAATAAAGTAGAAAGAACACGTTCTACAGGTGCACAGCTCAGAAGTCTTCAACACTTTTCCTAAATTTAGGTTAATTTTATCGTGGATCTCTATTATAACTGCAAAAACACAGGATTTTTTCCTCCTCCTTTGATGTTAACACTCAAAAACAAGCTCAAAGAAACCTTTAGAAGTGCTACACAGACATAAAATTCCAAATTGCCAACAAACTCTGTAGAAGAAAATCCTTTCCCAGTCATGTTTAGTTGTCCCAGATGGAATTAAACACACTAAAGAATATAAAGCTACTGCAGTTTTATGTTACAAGAACAGTAGAGAATGTGGAGGTAGGCTACAACTATAGAATTATACATCCTGGGGAAAAAAACCACCTATGGAAACACCAGAAATATTGCAGTTCATAGCGTTATACCAAATGCTTTTAATGTGTATTTATTTCACCAGTTTTTGCATGACAAGGCATAGAGTTCCTTCAGGATTAAACCATTAAGTCAGTGATTTAAAAAAAAAAAACCACAACAACAACAAAACACAGGCAGAAAAAGATGAAAATTCACATTTTTCCTACCAAGATTTTTTTCAGCAACATTATCAACAGAATTATAAACATCTCACTGATCTGGTCAAGTCTAAGACCTTCCTCTTTCTAATTTCACTGGGATTCCACCTGAAGAGTTTTATTATTGCCAGCTTCAGTCATGAGACAGATGAGAACATTTAAGACTCAGAAACAGTGGGAAAAGCCTAACACAGGACGCCCATCTTCCTAGTCTCATTTGTTTTGTAAACTTCAAAATTACTGAAGTAAGAAAATATTTGGCTACGTCATTGACTGAAAAACATTCCTAATATAGGCTAGGAGATGTGATTTGCCACTAATATTTGCTTAGGAACATCAATGTACATTGGCAACTGATCTTCATGCATTACTTTTTTTTCCAAGAGAAGAAATCATTAGAGGGATCTGTAATGAGCTTTCCCCTCCCCAGGTTTCAATATAGAGATTAGCACAGGAGAAGTACTCTCGAAAAAAAACCTCACCTATACACCTTCCATTTGTGAAATAGGAATACCTGCCTCTCTCCTAGCATGAGGGAACAGGGGGTGCAACCTTTGAAGCTCTCGGTGGAATGAAAAACAGAGGAGAAAAATAAACAAAACAAAGCCTGGCTTAAAGGTTTAAAGGAAAGGAGAACATCACCAGCCAGCGCAGCCTAGGATGAGAGTCCAATGCTTGCAGTTTCTAAGTATGCGTAGCAAGAAAGGAATAAGGAAGCTGTATAAGAGGAGCAGACGGAGAAAGTCTACCAATCCATACGTGATGCAGAGCAGAGAGGTCGCGTGTTCAAGTGGGAAGGAAACAGAAGCTCAAAGCAAAGGCTAAAAACAGCCTTTAGGGAAAGCAGGCATGACCTCACTAAAATGTTTCCTAATGACACGCTTTCAAGATAAAGCACAATCTAGTCTCTTTTTGATAAAACGTATTAATCAGCAGAACGAGAATGGTGTCTAAAAATAACATGCAACACTGCATAATCCTAAGCCACATTGTTGTTATTAACGGAAAAGTTTAGCCAGTAAAAAATTTATCGCTAAAATGAAAAAATTTTGGTAAAGTTCAATTTATGATGGAAGTTATAAATGTAATTGAAAAATGGAAATAAACCAAAAATGAAATCTCATTTTAGCATAGATTAAAAAAAGCATTTCCTTTCTTATTTTAGAATTGTCATTCATGTGCAATTTAGTTTGCCATACAGGAGAATATGAACCTGAAGTCCCAGGCAAGTCTTCCTTTCATGTTTTTACCTTTCTTTTTTATCCAGGAATATATTCTGCTCTTGGCATATTTGTATCAGGTAATGGGTACGTAGCATTGACACACAAGGGGTTCGGTTCCCCTTCCTCCTTTCAGCATGTTCTCACAGTACAGAAGTGAATCCCCACTTGTTTCATGCATTGCTAGGTGCACAACCCCCTTCCTTAGGCCTGCTTTATTCTTTTGAGTAAAAGGACTCCCACAGATTGGATGCAAGTCAAAACATCCTGGGATAATAGCTGACTGTACCCAAGAATCAAGAGGATTAAAATAAAAAAAGCAAAACAAGATTCTTGTGTGAATCAGCAAGATGTCCAGTCACACAACTGTGAAGAAGCTTTAAAGATAGCCAAACATTAAGTAGAAAAATACTGCTCATATTTAAAGTGTTTGAGATACTGAGAACCAAGTATTGCAAATAAGCCTCTCCTTCTGTTAACTATTTTATTGTCTATCGGTGAATACTAAGTAGCAGCAAAGCTTGGGTTGGTAGCGTATTCCTTGCTCCATATACTGCCTGAAACATCTCATTTGCTCATATGAAAGGGGAGATGCTCACTCCCGCACTGATAAAAGATACTGTCCTTGTGTTTACCCTATACCTTTGCCTAGGGTACAATCCCTATATACAGAACACACACAAGTTGTATTCAGTGCCTACGTAATAGACATAATCACCTGGCCACCTTGAAGCTACGTGGCAGAAAATGAAAAAAAATAATTTATCCTTACAGACCAAATACTTTTCTCATGGACTCTTCAGTCAGTCTGTGAACACCTCAGAATTTTATTTTAATGACTAACTTTATCAGCAGGAAACAATAGGCTTTAAGAACGCGGTGCAGAGCGAAGTTTCAGCTAGTAATAATCCTTGGCTGAATACAATCTTAATAGGTGAGTACATGCTTAAAAACATTTGCTTAAATCCACTGCCTAAACAGCTCTAATTCTGAAACCAGATAATTTTTGTGTTTGTTAACAAGTACACTGTCCACATTAACTGCATCATGATGATTGTTCAACATACACAGGAGAATGAAGAGGAAAAATTTAGAATAAATGTATATATTATATACAGGATATTTAGTAATTTTTGTATAATTTCTGCAGAAGAAATCAGATTTCTAGAGATAGACAAAGTTCATAAATTACTGAACATACTGACATTTCTCTAGGTATTTCCAGTGAATATTCACATTTAGGCTAATTTGAAGATTCCTCATAGTAAACACAGGCAGCCTGTTTTAAAATGCAGAATACAAACATAACCATTGTGTTTTCAGTTATACCTTTCAGCGACATGTGATTAAATAATCTTTTTTTTTAATTTCTTCTTAGCTTAGTAATCACATTCTATTAAATACTACAGCTTAGGACAGTATTCCATTACAAATTTATAGGCCTACGACCATACAAACAGGAATAGCTTGAGGGGCAGGAAGACGCACGCATACAATCTGTATTTAATCCTCCCTCTTTACCCCTGCTAGTCATTCAGCCTGACTCCCTCTGTGCATAACAAAAAAGCAACATCTGCTGCACGATTCGTTTTGTAGGTTTATACCTAAAACAAGGATTTACCAGGTATTAATAAATATATAATGTTACTTTTTTTTTCTTATTTCATTACTAAAAGACAAAAATAAATGTATACTCTCAACTAAAGGCCTACACACCTTCCATGAAAGCAACGCGCTAGTAAGAATTTCTTGCAAGAAAACAGGATTATGATAACACATGGAAAACCAACTGTATTATAACCTCAAATGTGAGAGATATTTTATTTAAAGCAGAACAATCCTCAACACAGATTTAATTGGGTCAGATACAATAATCTTCCTTCTCCTGTCTTTTTCATGAGCCTAAGCATTTGTATAGATAATACCCCTGTGTGCGAAAATGACGAGCAACAAGAAGAAAGGTAACAGGATTTCATAGTATTTTCTAGTATCGCTCCATTAATTAGGCACATCAGGATATGGACCACAGAAAGACCCGACATTGCTTCTATGAAGGACACCGTAGGATGAGTTTCTTGACTTCCCTGAGAATGACTGCACACCTCTACGAGATAGGCCGATGCATAATGGCAAAATTGGAAAGCAGCATACATTGGGACGTACCATTTGGCAGACAATTCATAGAGTGCATATGAAATACTTATGGGCAGATCTCTCCCTGGAGGTCAGGGACACTGGGTGTATTTCAGGCTCTGAGGAGCTTTTACCAACCATGGTAAAGGACAAGCTAAGGATGAAAAAGACAGACGTGGGGAAAAATACACACGCTGGCGTCTGCTTTTAATGACCAGAATGACATATGGGAACATGAACATTCCTTTTTTGGTTACTGTGTTGATGTTTTCAGCTATATACCATGAGACCACTGCCTGACAAGTAGAAAACTCTTTTTTCAGCAGCCACCGTGAAGGGGTGTGTAAACTTTGTCCTTTTACTACGTGAGGGTGCATTAAGCAGGGCCATGTGTTAACAACTGCCTAACTTCAGGGGGAAGGGGTGAACACAACTCCTGTATGGCACAGCAGGAAGCTCAAAAAAAACCCAACCCGAACTGACACTGAACTGCAAGGGACACCAGCTACTTCTCCGATCGACTCCTGGCTTCTAAAAATTCTTCACACAGAAAAAAACCATTCTTCGTGACAGGTTAAGGTTTACACACTACTGCAGTACTAATAACTCAAAACCTTCTAAATAAGGAACCAAACCTTCTTCCCATGACTTCTAGTCTGTAGCTTGATCTATAGGTCCTCCATAGATCTTTCTAAAGGAAGGAGCTATTGGAGGACAAAGCAAGCAATTTTACATCAGCTTTGTACTTTTTGATCTGTTGGGTGCCACTGCACAGATACACAGCAGCTTTAGGTAGAAGCACACATAAAATATTCAAAAAGAAAACCTAAACAGTAGTTAGTATAGAGTTTACTTCAAAATGGCCTATTTAAATTACTACACCTCAACTGAATAAAAAAAGAATACTCAACAGCATAATTAGTGAATACAGTAAAAGAAAATATCTAAATCCATTTTTTCAGATAAATGAGAGGAATATTATATATTACTATAGGATTAATGAGACTACTTATCCTGAGGATGCTCTTTACATTATTTTCATGTAAACATTTCTAATATGAATAAAAAAGTGTTTGTCTGAAAGTTCTATTCAATGATCATTTAAAGAAAATCATTCGCACCTGAAAAAATATACAATGGGTATCAAGGACAAAATTTTGTTTGCACTTTACAGGCCATATTTGAAATAATGCGTTTCAAAAAGATCATTATACATTATTCAAAAGCAAATCTTGTGTAGAAAAAAGCATGTATTTTAACTGTTTTACTTTCTTTTCATTAGTAGATAAATACGTCCAATTACTTCAAGAATTTTTTTTCTTGTATACCTTCCATGCATTAAAAAGTATTCTTTAGTTATCTAGTTCTGAAGTATGAAGAAATGTAATCGTCTCATTATGATTATCAGAAGACTGGTAAATGAAAGAATACTACAAAGTAACATCCTCGTGAAACCAGAGACTAGAAGAGTCTATATATGAAAGGTTACATGTCTTTAGTACAATTAGGCAAAACAGAACTGATGTATTATACTGTATATGTTTGTTCAGGTTTTTCCCATCATAATGCTACTTCCTTTGATTCTACTTTTTCCTTTTGAAGTATTGCCTTAACATTTAGCTTGCAAACTAATGCGCATATTAGCATAAACCTGTGCTTAACATTTATTCTATAGGCCTCTAGACAAAAGCCCGAGTTAGAGTATAAGGTCAGAAAAATAGACTTTGTAAATGTTACAACAGTAAACCACAAGGTTCAGAAGAATATTACATAAACTGTGTAAAAAATTTGAATTTACTTTAATCAAGGCTATTAATATAAACTTGTTTAAAAGAAGAATTAATAAGCAATATCTAAACACATGTGAACTATAGACAGAGAGAGTATGGTCTACAAAAACTAATAAAATGGTTAAAAACTCCTGTGTTTACAGTCAGAGCTAACAAGTTTTAAAACTAAAAAAAAATTTTCTTTTATTCCAATGTAAATCCAGGTTATGTTAAGTCTTGATATCCCTGACATCACTACAGTTTTCTACTGCTTTAACACTGAGAATCACCATTTCATTCTAAAAGTTACCTTTGACTACTCCAAGCGATTCCCCACCCTAATAATACAGATGAATTCATAGGATTGGTACGGATGTTCAGGAAGAGCTGTGTGGAAGACTACAGAAAAGTCATTTCTCAAATACAGCTGGGGAAAATGACAGCAAATGTATATTAACAGACACAAACAGGTCTCTGACAAGCAGAGAACACCGAGTTTCTCAAACTGAGAGAGTTTCTTATTTTGAAGTTCACTGATGAGCCATTCTACTGAAGACAGAAGTGGCAGACAGGTAATTTAAAAAAACTTTTCCAGCTATCAGCTTTATCAGCTCAAATTTTTATCATGTTCCAAGAGAAAACAAATATCACAAGTGTCTTTTCAAGCCTCTATTCATGGAGGCAGGTTCACGCTTAGGAATCTCCAGCTTTATTTGCAAAGTAGCTCACAAGCACGGAGAATTTTATTCCTGGGACAAAAAGGTTAAACCTGGCTCAAGCACCGCCTCTGAAAATGCATCAATGAAGAAAAAGATCTATATATAGCCTAGTCCTACGGATGCCTTATGCCTGCATATATATATGCCTTATTCCTGCAGATATACTATCTTCATACTGCAATTCTGAGAGCTATTGGATTGCTTCAATGTTAAGCATTTACAGAATGCCTGGGGAGAACCTTGGGGGGAAGTATTATAACCAGCCAAGAAAGCCACCTACAGACAAGAGAAATAGTGTAAGTGTAAATGAAAATAAAACAGATTATTGTTCATGTATTCTGAATTATCATTGAGGACAAGAAAAAGAAAAAGGAAAAGCCTTGAGAGATTCTTTCATCTACCTTGACAGTCTTTCAATATATCTTGAGACAGGGCTAAAGCTGGAGAATTAGAGAAGATTTTTATTTAGCATACAGGGATAAAGCTACAAATGACATTGGGCACTGAACCGCCATTTAGATGACAGAGAGCTCTAATGGTTCTAGAAACTTTTCTTCAGCTGGTGCCTATACCTGACACTGCAGTACCTTCCGAAAGCTGATGTGCTTCCATGCTGATCCCAGTGAGTGGCTCTGTCCTAACCAGCACGGCTCAGGCTCATGGTGAATTAATTTCATCTGGACTGGAGATGCTCAGTGCTGCCAGGTCTAAGCATTCAGACTCCGTAAACGAGGTCCCTACCTTTGCCAGGCAATTTGCAGAGCTTTAATTTCAGCTTCTGCTCCATTTTGTCCCAGAAGTTCCACTGAATACACAGTTATCGAGGGAATTCAGGCACTTACAGAGCAGGATAACAGCAGAGAGCCAAAAAGACTGGTTCCATGCCTACTGCTGAAGACTAGGCCTTACTCTCCTTCAAATAGTGGCCTTTAGCAACAGCTTCCCTTCAGCTGTATTTCTGAAAGCTTCCCTGATTAAGAAAGAAATTGGTCTCTGTTGCATTTGTTCCTCAAGACACCAGAATTTTAAGATAGAGTTAAAATATGAATGGAGAAACCCTTACACAGCAGAGCAAAGGTCTGCATACCCTGTTGCCTGACCTCCCACAAGAAGCAATTCACACGTGTTCAAGGAAAGAGTGTAAGAAGGGTGACACACGGTATATGTCAGGAGAAAAATCCTTCCCTGTAATACCAGACAAGCACCTGACAATCACTTTTTTAGGGAAGACATTTTACAGCCACTAATGGACACTGGATTCTCCAAATTCTTTTCTTATTCTCTTGGCCTCCCTACCCCTAGAAACCGTAAGTTTAAATTACGAACTTCTCTCAAAGGAGGAAGAGGGATATTATTTTATACTTTAGAGCCACTGCTTGAATAATGGCATTGGGCACCTCTTAGAACTGGCATTGTCAGAAACAGTGAGCAATCACTCCCTATTCACCCTTTCAATACCCTCATGATTTTCAAAGTCTCCATCATATTTCACCTCTCATTTTTTTTTCCTCATTTGAAGAGTCAGTTTCATCTTTCTTTTTAGACTCTCTCCTCTTCCACACCCCTGTTCTTTCCCACTCTGGGTCTATTCTCGTTCTTTAATGTAACTCCAAGCTGTCTTTCCTAAGTGCTGAGAACTAAATTAGAGCCCAACATTGCATATATGTCGATGCAGCTGTTTTATCTTGTCCTTAAGTGCATTACTTTGCATTTATGAATACTGTAGTTCTGCACGCCTTTCAGTCACATCATATGAGCATTCTTCAGAAAGTCAAATATAAAGCTAACTGAACAGCTGTGTACTTAACCGGCATATTATCATTTACTCCTTTTTCCCCAGATTATTTACCAGGGTTGCCAGCCCAGTTCCTAGCATACGTTCTGAGATGTCAATAGGAACCTTACCCTGTGTAGGATCAGAACAAAAAGTAGGATTTGCAGTTACCACCTTTTATTCCCTTGATATCAAGGCTGATTTAGTGCAAGGTCATGCTACACGACCATTCGCTCAGCCGCTTCATTTCTTAATTTCCCGAGGACTCTTAGGTAATACCACACTAACCTTAGATTTGTTCCAGTTCATTTTCTTGTTTTAGTCTCAAACTCTTAAGTATTGGTGCTGCAGTTTGAGACTGTTCAGAGGGCTTCTCGCTGGAGAAGGCAGACCCCTGCTTTAGCACGTTCCTAAACTCCTCTGGAGCAAACAGTGCGTCAAAACACTAGCTCTGCCTGTTTGCTATAGCCACACACTCTCTCAAAGCGCCTTTTATCACCTCACTTCTGCCAGTTTACCAGTATCCTTCACCATCTCATCATTTAATAGAGGCTTATGATCTACCTCACATCAGTTGAAATCCAAATTCACCATGGTCTCTTTAACAGTGTTACAGAGCTTAAAAAACACATACCTGATTAGCAAAGGAAATTACTTCACTAAAGTTGAATCCTCCTTCAAAACCAAGGACAATTCTTCTTCATCGGATTTCTCAAGGCAGACAAACCACACAAGTAAGGCTAACTACAACTGAGTTCCTACAGCTTCCAGTGATCCAGATACTGTCTTCAGAGAATTATGTTCAACATCACTAGTGTGGCAGATCAAGCCCTTCGAGAATTATAGAATAGTTTGGGTTGGAAGGGACCTTTAAAAGTCATCTAGTTCAAGCCCCTCCTGCAATGAGGAGGGACCTCTTCTACTAGATCAGGTTGCTCAGAGCTCCATCCAACCTGACCTTGAATGTTTCCAATGATGGGGCGTCTCCCACCTCTCCGGGCAACCTGTTCCAGAGTTTCACTGCCTTTGTTTGTCATTTGGATATATTCTATTCCCACAAGGAAAGGATGGAAGTTTCCAATCAGAGGACAAAAGGTTACATTCTAAAATTTTCACATGAATAATATGAAGTGACAGGAAGTATTGTTAAGGAAATTTGACTGGTTTTATTTTTCGTAAACTGAAAATAGGTTAGGTACATTTCATTTGAGATTCAAGTTCACTTTACCCTCTCTGTGGGACAGTAATATCCATGTTTAAAGTAAAAATACCTAAGGACCTGCAAGTTCTCAGTCTTGTGATTTCTAGCTGACACATCTAATACTCAACTGGATTTCTGAAGCCCATACTGCAACAAGCTGTCGTGGTTTAGGCTGTGCTGGCCGCTAAACCAGGACACAAGTATTCGCTTTGAACTCGCAGGAAACACTACGAATTCAAGTGAAGCTCATAGGACCGCTGTCGGAGCAGGGCACTTGGAGCTGACGCACTGCTGTCACAATCTGGCTTTCTCAAAATACTTTACAAAACAGCGTTAAGTTGCTACCATGTAGCAACACCTGCTGCTGTTATATCACAAAATAAATTTTACAGATGTTATTTTTAGCTGAAAGTATTTTATGTTTTTAATTAAATACCCATCTCTTCTTATATTGATTGCAGGGCATCTGCTCACTTGCGTGATTATGACTCATTATGACTTCAGACCTATATTTGCTGCCTTATCCTATTTATTTATTTTTACCTATCCTACCCTTATGACAAAGATTATCTGATCTGCTCTATGCTCTTCCTTCTCCTGCTGGAGACCATTCATCTCAGAGTTAAGGTTTTGAAATATGAATTGCTAATTCTTCCAAGTCAATATAAACCTATACATGGAACAATAGCACTGTAATAATTTGGGTAAGTACTACAATGTGTTGGGCAATTAAAAACCTATCAAAGAGATTAGCAAGGGTTTCTGAAGTTTAAATATTTAAATCATATTCAACTGATGCAAACACACAGTTCTGATGACCTCACTGGAATTACTAAAATTTCTGTGTCTTGTAACACCTAGCATTAAAAAAAGTCAACCATAATTGAACTTCCAGATATCTTTCTCTAAGGAAATAGAAACATTCAAAAGAAAGACTGCTCATCTGTCCAAGGCAGGTGCAGGTAAGTGCTGCCATCTGTCTTATGACTCTCTTTGTAATATCCCTACGATTGCCTTATACTTCTGTGTGTAATTCAGCCTGCCTCTCCCTCAGAACACTGAGCTGCCCACAGATGAAGTGCAGGTATTTAGCAGCTGTTCTTTATAATACTCAACCTACCCTTTTTTTCCTCCTAGACTCAAATGTAGTGGATTAGGGCAGAAAAGTCTATTCTTTGCTGTTCAACTACTCAACTGCCAACATCTATTATAGTATAATTTAAGCAAGGAATGTATGTCATTTTCTTCTATATTAACAATCTTTTTAAACCTCACACTGTTACAGCATTTAATAGATATTGAAAACATGAGTTAAGCAAAAGGTTACTTTGCTTTTAAAATGAAAACTCAATTTTTATTTTTTTTTTTAGTTGGGTCTCAGATAGTGTTATAAATAGTGGACAAAATACCTATTTCACAATTCTTGGTGCTAAAGCCATTTCTTATTTAATATCCACTAGTAATTATAGAAGTTAATGTCAAAATACCACTTGAGAAATCACATGTGATGTCAAAGAATCCATACAGTTTCATTTTTCCCTTTGTCACCTTGCGTACAAGATAACAGCAAGAGCAGCAAGTAACATCTGAACATTAACTATAGAGCTGTATTAAAACATAACTGCAACATATACATTTCTATTCCAAGAGGACACAATCTCAGGTTATTTTATTTTAGAGCCTCCAGCAGGGAACATAATACCAGGGCTCAGTTTGGGTTTTCTTGTAAGCAAATGGTCCATCAAATTTAAAAAGTAAAAATAAAATCACCCCAAACCAGAAAGTGTGCCACAGAAAAGTACTAATCAATTAACATTGATGGATCTCCTCTTTCAGTAGCAAAGAAAGTAACATCAAACTCCCAAGAACACCAGGAGGCCACAAGAAAAGCTCAGGATCCCAAGTCACAAATTATTCTTACTTTTGTATTTATCTGCTTTGCCCAATCAACATTTTTTTTCTTCTACCTTTATTTCTATTGTCACTTATTTCACATTCTCATTTTGAACTGGATATCTATGTTCCCTCATTGCTGACTTCGCTTCAAACAGGGTCTGCAGTTTGGTTTCACATAAGATTTTCATGAAACGAACCTATCAAAACCATTCATGCAGTCTGCCCTACTCTCAGGGACGAAAAAGAATATCAAAGCACTTTTGTACTTATTGTAAACCTGTGACCCTCCTTCCCAGCCTGCTAAAATGCAAATACGTAGCCGAGTTCAATTTTGATGAGATTCTCGCAGCACAGTAATGCATCTTGAACTTAGTGGTTCAGGAAGGAAAGCACCAGAAATTGAGTGCAGATGTAAATAAACTCTGAAAATAGCATTGTTCTTGCAACACAAACCTTTTTACATCACTGAAGGAAAACATACATTTTTAACTGTTTTGCAGTAACCAGATTTTTTTTTATACTTTCCATTTCCCTTTTTCATTATTCAAATAGAAAACATTCAGAATTTTAAACGAAAATCACTCTTGACCTTTTCAGTAAGGGGAAGTACAATGAGACTTGACTCATATTCACAATACTCCTAAATCATATCACCTGACCCTGATGCTTCACATTATCAGCTTCTTTATTACTTACGATTTCTTTATGGTCTTCTAAGATAATTAAAGAGACTGCATCATTCTTTACATCAGTAATCCATAAGCTGAAGATAAAAATGTAAAAAAAGTTACCTACCTCTGTTCCCAAAGGCTTGATGCTTTCATTTTAGCTTTCAGCAAAGGAAGACCCTTTCCTACAATATCACACTGGAGAAAAAAAGGAAAAAAAAAGAAATCATTTCAGTCATTGAGAAAGAAAAAATATAGGTTGCAAATATATCAAGGTTTTGTCCCATCTGGAAGTGTGAAAGCATGCATAATTTTAAGTTATACAATTTAAAGTATCTAAAGCATGTTCCATTTAATCATTTACATCTTGCAGTACTATTTTATTAAATAGCGAAATATTTATAGCTTCTAAGGCTGTAATTAAAATGCTTTCTCAAAATTCCTTATTTCATACCAAGACTTAACATATGAAAACAGACAACCCAGTAAATATTTGAAAGGAAACGATCCATGAATATTCACTCATGAATGGCAGAGTGAAAGAACAAGCACACAAAAGCTACTCTGCACGTCATCTCCAAACCAGCAAAGCATAACCAGATCTAACTCATGTGGCTACAACAACTTGTAACTGTCTCCTGAAAATGCTTTGACTATGAATAAAGGACTGGAAGAAATTCTCGAGATAAGCAATTTTAGACTGTCATGATAGCAATAGATAGACCATTTTCGTCCCCCCCGTTTTCAAAAGCAACACAACAACGGAACTACTTGTCTGACCCTTTAAATACAGAAGAGCAGAGAAGCTAGAGGCAGGCCCAAGTTAAAACTGAACCAATAGATTAAAATAACTGGTCCTGCAGACATGGGACAATATTCACATCTGCTACAACAGAGACACACATTCCTGCTTATGCTGCCTTTACCACCATTGGCAGTCTGCCCCTTTCCATCGGTGGAAAGAGTCCTCTCTTACCCTCCCATCACTCTGCATGAGAAATCTCCTTTCTGCTCTGCCTTTTCCTTTTAAGTTGAAAACTTAAATACATCTTTATCCAGAAAAACAGCTCGCAGGACTTTTACTCTGAGGGGAAGGACTTTCATTTATTTTAAGCAAAGAGCAGGGCGCACCAGCATCAGCAGAGCTGTGGTTACCTGGCTGCTTTCCTAAATTGCTCTTCTGTGATTTAACTCATCTGCATAATGGCCAAGCACTTACAAATGCTCGTCACACAGTTTAAATACAGGGATGTCTAACTGGCAAAGCCTATACAGGTACCAGGACGAGACAGGCGTCCATCGACAGTCACGCCATGGCAGAGATCCTGCTCCTACATGGGTGCTGCCTCATTATTTAGGAGCAGACACATACTTATGGCTTTCCTGGGAACCGGAGTTGGAAGTTGAGCGAGGAGGATTGCGCAAGTGACCCAAGTGCAGACAGTGGAAAGAAAAAGGACCAGGAAACTACAGTTACAGCATTACTCGTGTCCTCTCTCGGTCACAACAGGGGCTGGAGGGATACCCAACTTCTGTGTTTGGGTATCTATGCTCTGTTTGGAGCCCAAAATGGAATGTGACTCTCACACCAAGCCCCAAAACAACGCAAACAATTTGCAGCATCTAAATAACTGCGTGTCCCTTGCTTTGCTCTGTTTAGAGATGGATTCGTAATAAGATACCTAAATAATTACATACCATTTATCAGCTGCATCAACAATTTACTGACTTTAGCCGTCCAGCTGATTTCAGATAAAGTCTGTTTGGATTTGTATAACTCTAAGGACTAAGTATTTACTAGACGTAATGGTAAATATTCTTTGGTAAAAATTTCTTCTAAAGAAATTATTACACTGCTGGCAATAAAAGTAAAAAATGAGTAGTAATAAAAATTACTACTCTTTAATATTTTATTTATAATTGTTGTGGCTTTTCTTTTTTAAAAAAGGATAAACTAGTGAAAAATCCTGATTTCTAAAAGTTAATATTTTAAAGGCTTATTTAAAATGACAGAGTCATTTTACCTGACATTTCTAAAACCCACCATTTTCTTTTCCCTCAAAGGAAATACAAATGATTGCCATTGCTCTTGTAATGTTTCTTTACATTTTCAGCAGTAGCTTTTGTTGTTTGTTTAGCGTTGTGAGATTTGTTTGTTTGTTTGATTGATGCTGGTTTTTTGGAAAAAAAAAATCTGGTTATAGCTGAGCTTGTGGTGGGTTAGCCTCGTCTGTCCACCAGCCGCCCACCCAGCTGCTCTCTCACTCCCCCTCCTCAGCAGCACAGGGGGAGAAAATAAGATTAAAAAAAGCTTGAGAGCGTAGGTAAGTACAGGGAGATCACTTGCAGGCCGAACAGGCTCCGTTTGGGGAAGATTAATTTAATCTATTGCCAATTAAGAACAGAGTGAGAAACAAAAACATAACTAAAAACATCTTCCCTCCTTCTTCCCAGGCTCAGCTCCACTCCGGAATGTTCTGCCTCCCACCCTGAGGACCGAGCCAGGCCCGGTGGTGTCGGTCGGAGATGGCCAGATCTGGCTCAGGGCTGCCCTGGCCACTCCTCACAGAGGCCGCCCCACAGCCAATACTGGGCTCAAGAGCACTTGCAATTTCCCAATTTTGGGCCTTTTGATTCTGTAGCCCCTCTTAATAACAGCATCCTCATTTTGTGCAACTTCTCCTCCACCAGCATTAGATTGAAAAAGAAAATGAAGGTCACTGAGAGGAGGAGAGGAGAGGTGCAGCACCACAGGAACAGACACGCTCCAGAAGTACAGGATTTTTCTTCCACAGGGTTCAGCTGGGCAAGTTACTGCTATTATCAGAAATACCTATTAAAAACACTAAAACAGACAAGGATGAAGAAAACATCTAAATTCCAATACTAACTTTTAGACTCCATAAAGGGCATACCATCTTTACACGTATAGTCAAATCATTACTGTCTCACATTTCACAGAATCACAGAATTGCTTCCAAAAAAAACTTTTCAGATCATTGAGTCCAACCATAAACCTAACACTGCCAAGTTCACCACTGAACCATGTCGCCGGTGACAGACCTACATGTCTTAAATACCTCCAGGGACGGTGACTCAACCACTTCCCTCAACTCATTCAACACGCTTCAAATATACACTACTAAACCCAAGTATTTTAGCCTCCTTTCTTAAGTTTTGGGCTTAATTTCTTCTATCACATTTCTTTTATCACAACAACAGAAGAAATTAACTGTCTCAAATACCAGGGAATTAATCAACAATATATTTTAAGCTTTGCAATATTACACTAAAGTGATAACTGATTAGTATTCACATTTTCAGATCAAGAGAATATAAAGGCAAACACCATTAGAGATACTGAGCGAAAGCAGCTTGAAGCTAAGCACACAATTCAAATGAGTTAATAAGATACAAATCATTAAGGGTCATGTTCACTCTATGGAAAAAAATCACAAAAGTCATAAGGTTAGCACTTTGAAATGGGTGCACTCCAAAAAATTCAACTTGAATTTGATATTTTTTGACCAAAAAGAAGAGAGAAGTCCAGTGCCCTTGAAACAGATAGAGTTGTGGGATCAGCCATGCAGCAAATATATTCCTATAATACGCATTATATGAATATTTCATGGCAAAATTACATAAGTTTTCTACTTTTTATTCCCTGATAAATACCAAACCAATGGCACTTGTGCAAAAGCAATGACAATAAAACTGATCTACCGTCAGCCCGTTGCAACCTCACAAAAGATGTTTATGGAGACAACTTGCACAAAGCAAGGACCTAGCTTAATCTTTAGGTTCTAGGTTAAACTATGTTTCCAAAACCATAACAGAGGAGTTGGCAGTCTTTAAAAAAAAAATAATTAAATCTTACCAACAGATCACATTTGCTACACTCAAAGTTAACCTTTACTAATATGCTTCTACGGAGTTAATCTAAACATTAAGAGCTTCAATTTTGCATGTGCAGGTCTTCAAATACTGCAAGAATTCTTGCGAGCTAAACCCAATGTTACTCTATTGCTGTGATATGCACATATTATTACCTTTTCACTCCACTAGAAAGGAAAGGAAAACACAGATCACAACATACTCCTCCATCTTCTTTTTAAATGGTTGAGAAAGTTCTGGGCTGTTACGATGTGCACTCTGGAAACTCATCCCAGCAATAAGATAATGGCTACTCTGTGTTAAAGTAAAATGTAAAACCCATCATTACTTGAGGAGGTGCTCTCTAAATGTATACATCCTGACTGGCACTCAATTAGATATTACTTTTACCACTTGCCCACACACTCGTCATTAAGTTAATGTTTTTGCACTCCCTCTCCCTAAAGACCTGGTAGAACTTTATGAAATACAGTGACACAAAACTCTGACACAGTCCTTGTTACAAAATATGCCTCAGATGGCAATTAATCAAAGGATGCCATGAGCTCAACAAAACCTTCAATAAATACGACAAGACTGAACATCTACAGCTATTGTTTCAGCTGTAAATCTTGTGAATGCTTTTTACTGTAGCAACAAACTGCTAATAAATTCAACTTGCATTACCAGAAACATATAAAGGACGGGATACACTTCATGATGTTTTTTCAGTGTCCTCCCTGAGCCGATGCACTCAGGCATATTGTTTCCAGAAATATTTTATAGTTAGCAGTGATACACTGTCCCCCCTACCCTCTGCCACGACTGATGAGACAGAGAACATGCAGTGAATGTCACTGCCTGGCACTACGTCCCTCTCACTCAAAAGATGCAAGGCTTTATGCTTACAATTCACATCATCTTTAGCAGCAATCATCAGTGTTAATTGCACATGTATCACCGGGCAAAAGAGACTTCTTTCTTTAAATAAAACAACAAACAAAAAACAGCCACAACAAGGCAATAGTAGAAGTGCTGTCCCTGCTACTGTGCAAAAGGGATGGAGTTTTCTAGCGTTCTTCTAACAGGTACCTTCAAGAAGTGTGACTGACAGCCAACCACAGCTAAGGTCACTCAGTGAAGAGTCTCAAGTTTTCCAAGTACTTTAAATAGTAATTGAATAAAGCAGCACAAAAGGTAGGAAATTTCTCATCTATGCTCATTTCAAGGGAGAAATGATTCCTCCACTGAGATTTATGGAAGCATTCACACCCCACACAGCTTTAATCCCTACCAACTATAATAAAGGTCACTGGCTTGTTTTCACTTTCACCTCATGTTACCACATTTTGTTCTGAATAAGGACATAATAGATCCAAAGAGAAAAAGGGAGAAAGTGATATTATTTGACATCAACCAAAAAGCCGGACTAAACAAAAGATCATGACCCTTACGCTTCTGGTCTGGAAATCTCTATGGGTATTAAGTTGGTTTAGATTCAAACTGAGCCAGGTTGAGCGTACATGGCTTGTCAGCAAGCTGTGCTCCCTGTAATACAGTAGTGAATTACTCACAACAGCATACACCAGCTGGGAGGGGTGTCTGAACACCATTCAGACAAAGCTAGCGGGGCAGGTATTTGCTCTTCACGTATTTCACTGTACTCTCCATGTTCTTACTCTACTTTTTCTTTGCTTGCTTCTTCATTTCTTGGAGGTTTGAAACCCATCATCTGCAGCCTTCAGAAATGTAAAGCCAACTGAGCACAAAGGATTGAAGTGTAAGGTACTGATGGTCTCTTTCTCTCTCTCCACATCCTCACCTATTTTCTAACAAAAACAGAAGAAGCAAATAGAGGAGAACTGTTCCAGAGAAGTAACTTGTTGCCACCTACACCAATAAGGGGAGGTAAAGATGGTATTAGAACTGTTTCTCTGAAACTGTTCAGCGTAATTTGCTGAGTCAGGGAAGACTGCAAATGTGAAGTTTATCCCAGAGACACATAATCTCTGTTTTCTGGGATCTCAGCATTTTGCCAGTGTTCATCCTTAGCAAGTCCTGTGCAGCTCTGCTGTACTGGTGTTTTCACAGCTGGCCATCTGCTTTCTGGAAGTAGAGCCATCTAAAACCAAGGGGAAGCAACAGCTCAGCTGACTCTCCCTACTAAAGACAGAGAGAAAGAGATTTCAGTAGTGAAAAGACAAAAGATATTCAGAAGATGCACTGAAGAAAAAGATGACGAATGCTTCATATAAAACTCATTTCAAAAAAAGTTTATTTTCCTCAAAATCTTACAAATTCCATACTATAGAAATACTTGTCATCATGAAGGGTACCAAAGTTCAGAGGCCCACTGATTTTGCAAACATGAAGGGGTGATTACTGTCACTAATACAGAAAAAATAATCAAATAGTGCTGGTATGTAAGAAGTGACTTGTTACATAAAACTATTTTCTCACTTAGGAAGAGTCACCTTTAAAAAAATACATTTTGATGGAAACAATATTTCACTTGTGCACGTAGTCCCCTAAGTTCAAAACCAGCAGAAAGTACCTTCTATTGCCAGAACAACGTGTTAGTATCAGTACCTGACATTGGTTTCCAGACAACTTTTTAGTAGCTTTTGTTTGGTTAAAGAGATACAGGTGGAATTTTCTGGAGAAACTGTGAAGAGCTGCATTACAGCAACAGATACCAGCTCACAAGAGGCTTGGTTACCTTCTACTGGGAGACAGAGAGTGATTGTAAGGAGATACCTGGGTTTAGAAGGTGCTGCCAGTGGTATTTTGTAAATTGGCATTTACTGACAGAGACCAAAACAGGTACATATGTTTGGTTCAGGTCAGTTTAAGGGAAAGCTGCTTATTCTTTTACAAACTAATCCCCCTTCCCTTGTGTTCGGTCTCATAATAGTCTGCAGTTCACAAGCACCGAATACTAGCTAGCATTGTAAAGATGGAATCAATAGTATAATCCTATTAAATTCTGCAATGCAGGCTACTTTTCAGCTATATAGTGGAATCCTCTTAAATTGATTTTTTTTTTTTAAAAAATAAAAGGTAGGGTTCTGTGAGACTCTAGCTAGAAACCTAAAAAAAAAATACCGTCTACGTAATGCTCTTAAGGTAGCAGTTCGGTCTGTTTTCCTCTGTACGGTTTCGGCATGTTGGCTGGCATGTAACTGCGATACTTTACTAGATGATCTTCCGAAAGACAATCAAAACTTCCTTAGTTACTGACCATAGAGCAATGAAATAATTGACGAGCTTACTCACATAAGGCTTCAATGAGAACTGATGCTTCTATTTTTATGTGAGCTATTGACATCTATTGTCAAAATTCCTTCACTGACACGATCAGAGTTACAGTTTGCTTGAGCGTCTTTCCAGATACTAGCTCTTGTACAGTTTACTCCATCCCAAACTTCATCTGCTTCTATTTGAAGATTGCAGGACCTCTGTATCTATTTTGAAAAACTATGATGTTTGAATCTCTAGGAAGAATTCATCTATTTCCCTCAAGGAGCAGGAGGATAAAAAGTACCCGCAGCATTACCTACCCGATTCTTGCACCAACGAAAACTAATGTTATCTACCCTAGTGCACACACACGCCACTGCAGCTAAGCAGCATGAGTTACGGTGTTGGGTAGACCTAGATTTCCAGTTCTATCACACCATCCATCCGTCAAGTCATATCATACCACAGCCCATGCATATTCCAGGACAGCCTGACATTCTTCTCATGTCTTTCAGAGTAAAGAAGCTCCATACAGCAAATTAAGAAATCCTTTCTCTGCTTCCCTTGAAAAGACCATCTTTAAGTGTCCTACTTTCTATCATTCCCAATACTATGAGTGCTTCCCAGTTGTATAGCCACTATATAGTAGATGTATAAAAAATTAGAGCCTCACAGTACCTCAACTACCTTGAGAGGCATGTAAAAATCTGTACCTACAATTTGCAATTCAGAAAATCATAGCAACTCTATGATCAGAACACGATACACTGCCACTGCCAAAAGCATGAAGGATTTCTCATATCTCCAAGCAATAAATGCACGTATTCAATGTTTTCCAGACTAATTTGATGCATTTGGCAGATTGATTTTTATTGTCAGCATCATACCGACACCAGAATTTCTATATCCACAAATCGGCAGCAGCATCCCTCACACGTACAGCACTAGCCACATCCTTCTCTGAAATGGAGTCGGTAGAAATGGACAGGAGCTGAAACTCGGGCAATATTTCTGCTTGACCCACTGGTGCAACAGGTCCCTGAGTGAGCTGGGGAGAGCACCCAGGACCCTGCCTTTGCCCCATCCATATCTCACATCTTAAATTAATCTCTCAGTAGACCACAACATGTTACAAAGGTTTGGGATTGANCAGTCTGCAGTGCACAAACACGTTTCTTGAACTACTTTCCCAAGTCTCCGCTAATGCGAACCTGTGGAGTGAAATAAATGCAAGACAGCTCTTTTGTCTCCCTGCTTTTTTTTTTTTT